>MU671466.1:54722-98061 GCA_026770625.1 Nicotiana glauca | reverse complement strand
CCCCCCCTTTTCTCGTTCATCTCCCTCTTCTTCAACATCTCCCTCAACCCTAACGTCCATTGTTACAGGTAAACAAACCCTAAAACACCACAAAAATTCAACCATGCAACCATCACCCCTCCCTGAGTCATAATCCACTATTACTTCTCCCCAAATCCTAGCCAAATCGGACCAGGTTCGAATATCAAATCAAAGGAAGAAAATCTTCCAAGATTGCAAGTTCTTATGAACGATTGGGCTTGAAACGAGTATTGCTCGTTTGTTTTCAAAAAGAACACACGGTTAATACCAGTTTCGTGTCGAATCGAAGTCGCCTGAGTTTGTCAACCTCTATTCGTACAACCACCTAGGTATTTCTATTTTTCTCTATTGTCTCCTTCATTCGTTTTGTTCGTTTTCTGTTTACGTGTCCCTCTCCCTTTCTTATGGTTCCATTTAGTTTGATTTCCTTGTTGAATTTGGTGGAATTTAAAACACTGAATATAGGTTTTCCTTGTTTGTGTGGTTGTTATATTTATCCCGCGAGCCTTCCAGTTTCCTTGTAGAAATTTTCATGAGTTCTATTTGTGCATCTTGCCGTTTAAGTTTTGATTTCACTACTAAAAAAACTAGGGTTTAGCGATGGACAAAATCTGTAGCTAAACAGAAAAATCTGTTGCTAATCTCATTTAGCGACGGATTAGCAGTGGATTATCAAAAGATTTTGCTAGCAACGAGCATTTTAGCGACATATTAGCGACGACGTTCGTAGCTAATTCCATTTTTTTTTTGTAGTGTTTGTTTTCCGGTCGTATAATTAGCCTTGGTTAATTCGAATATGTAGTTTAATGGTAGCTCATTGATTTAGTTAAAAGGAAATAAGTCATTTGAATCTAGTTTTTAGTTTTGAAAAAAAATATCAAGTAATTAATCTCTTTTATTTCCTATTGAGTCACCAAATGAATTTCTGGTTTTGTTTGGGCCTTGAGGCCACTCTCAACTTCTTCAAAGGTCCTGATAAGTGTTGGGTCAAGCTTGACCCATCTCTACATTGGTTTAGACTTGAGGGGTATTTTTCATGGGTTTGAGGGGTAATTGAGGTAATCTACTTAGGAAATCTTTTAACAACAGAATGGGGAAGCTTCTAGTGGGGGGTCTTAGTGAAATTTCAGATTTGTAGGCATTTAGCTTGGCAAGCAAGTTAGAAGTTTAGGGATTAGGTAGCAAAAATGGGAATTGGAAAGGTACTAAGGGGCTAAAATTTTAATTTTTTAGGGATGTCCTATTTTCTTGCCTATAAAGGCACTCTTTCTTGCCTGAGAAGGCAGAGATTTGAAGAGCGAAGAATTTCTAAGAAATCACAAACAGCTGCATTTTCACTGTTTGACTGATTTCCTTCTTCATTTTTTTATTCTAAACTGCTGAAGCAACATTTGATTCATCGAGTGTTTAAGAAGATTTGAATCTGGTTTAATTTGTTTGAATTCTGCTGAAAACCACTCGTTTGAAGTTGATTTTCTTGATTGTTGTATTTTCATTTGGTTATGGGTCTTGTTCTATTGGATTCCTAGTTGTTTGGTGTTAATTTCTACTACTGAACTTGCTGATACTGCTCTGCTTGCCTGATTCTCTCCTCCTCCCTTACTTTACTTTCACAGGAATTCATCTCACCTTCCAAATGTATCAGAATGGCTGAGTATGGAGATTGTTTATTTCAAATGGAAATCTGTAAAAATACAGTAGTTTATTTAATGTTTTTTGCAATTTTGAAGTTGTCTAGTTAAATGTGGTCTTCTAATATCCTTTTCTATTTGTGTTGAAAATGAAATAGTGTATTAACACTAGTTTGGTAATAGCTTATGTGTTCTTTACTGTTGGGATGAATCAGCTCAAATTTAAATGTTCAAGTAATCATTAGTATAGAATCCATGACAAAGAGAGAAGTATGACTATACAGTTGGTTGCTTCAGTGATGTTTCAATATTTGAATGTTCATTATGAGAATGCGTTAGATCAGAATTAGGATAAAAGTTGAATAGCTTATCTTTTGATTTGGAAATGAGAGTTCAGAATTAAGCATGTTTCATTTAGTTTCTACAATATCTCATTAATTGGTGCATCAGTACACGTTTGGACATGGATTAAAATGTGAGTCTGGATCTTTTATTTTTGGGCCTGATTATACAGCAGATCTATTAAGCTTAGTTAGAACTTGGTTTTGTATATAGCATGTTAAGTTAACTTATGGGCGAAGATCTAATTTTCGGTTATTTATTTCAGTAGTATGTTATATTTGTATTGCCTGCATTCCCACATGTGTTTTTAAAGGTTTGAAAAACTGTGAATCAAACTTGATTTTTCTAAAAACAAAAGGGAAAGTTCAGTAGTCTTTTTTAATGCATGTACCTGTTTCTCTCAAAAGGCTAGGACTCATGTACTGCGGGTGTAAATGGGGATTCGAACTGGGACTCTTCTCTTCAGTCCTTAGCCCCGACAAACTAGGCCATCCTGTGGAATTTGGACCATGAAGCACAAATGAATTGAAATTGTTGGCCTCTTTAGTTAGGTCAATGTATTTAGCTTTATGAATTACCCATTGAGAGCAGCCATATTATGCTGCCAGGCTCCATTCTCAGCCTAAGCTTTTGTTCGACCTTCGACTTTAGTCTTTCATGGGTTAACCGGCTCTTTAATTAGTCGCATGATCAATTTCCCTTCAATAATTTTAGGTGATCCATAATTAGTTAAGTCACAATCCGCGGCCCTCATAAGTTCATTTAGTAACTTGGTAAGAATAATTTGAGGTGAGTCGTGCCAAACTAGAAAGATAATTGCATGGCCCTCGTTTTCATTAATCTTGTTTATCCTTATAACTCGAGGCGTGCATTTAGTGATTCCATGGCCATCGCAAAGTTGCAACGCGAAATTGCTTTAGGCGCGTTAGTTTAATAATATTACCTTCCTGAATTCGGGTGCACATTTATGTGACCCAAATCCAAACCTCAACGACATTAAAATATTTCAAACACCACGGGTGCATTTATGTTATATTGTTTGAGACGCGTTTTAATAACGTTGCAATTTTCTCTAAAAATGAATAAAAGCGGTTAAAAAGTAAAAATTTGTACATAGGTTCATAATTGTTTAAAATCAGATAATTAAGCCGAATATAGCAGTTGAGCGACCGTGCTAGAACCACGGAACCTGGGAATTCCTATCACCTTCTCCTGGGTTAACAAAATTCCTTACTTGGATATCTGGTTCGCAAACTGTTAAATAGAGTCATTCTTTTCCTCGATTCGGGATTCTAGGTAGCGACTCTGAAACATTTAATAAATAAATCTCGTTTTGATTGTCACTTTAAGTTGGAAATAACTCCCCTTATTATACCCCTCACGGTGTATACTAGATAAAAAGGAGGTGCGGCACCTCTCGCAACTCTGCTGGGGAAAAGAACCCAGAACTTCGGTTCAGGGATCGAGAATTCGAGCCTGGAATAATTGTAGCATTTGGCTTTATTTATTTTCTAATTTTTATTACATGTTTGGGCTTAAATGTGCTAAACGTTGATTTTTACGGCATTGATATTAGATAAACTGTATATATAAACTGCTACGAGAGCCTTATCTTCTCCCTCTCGAGGAGTGCACACTAGTCGTGACTTCTTTCTGTTAGTGTCATATTCCAAATAGGACGAGGCTCGGATGGGTTGCAAAGCCAGAGGATCTTTCGGTTACCGGTACGCAGCCCCCCTCGGCTCGAGGTGTCCGCTCGGGTAGACCAGGTCTAGAACAAATAAACTGTGGTTTTAAACCTAAAATAACTCAGCCTTATGTCGGATCCCTAGTAGGAATGCTTATCTGCATCATGTGCATTTTGACTTAGGGGACTCAACACAGGGGTTGGGTCCGTATAGGACAGGTGTACCCAAAACAAGAGACCATCCAGATGCATCCTACTTGTGCATTTATCTTTGGATTTGCATGCTGGTCGGCTTTGAAATAAAAGGGGAGAGTTTGAAAATGAAAATAGCAGTGTGAGGTTTAAGAGAGGTAATCACATGTTTTGAAAGAAAAAACCCAATGTCCAAATGGTACTGAAACTCTACCGAATATTTGAGAAAAATGAAAAAAAAGGGAAGGAAAACGTTTTCTTTTCAAAAATAGTTGGTTTTGTTTTATTTGCTCGAACTACGCATACCTGATTCTCGTCTTTAGGGGCGTGATACACAGGCAACTCACATAGGTTCCGGTCTTCCTAGTAAATGTTAGGTTCTTGGCTTTGTGGGGTCTTAGCCAAATTTTGCACTTCCAGCCATTTTTTGGCCAAATATGCCACTTTGCAAAAATAACCTGAATCATGTCTTGCATGTGTGTAGTAGGGAATGTTATTGTCTCACATAGTGTTGGTTTAAGTTTTTTCATACATGTGTGTATTTACTTAACGGAGTTTAAGCATGACATACAACCCAGGATCACTGCATTCAGGAGCTGCTCGAGGAGCCATTTTATGTTTTTGAGTCAATTATTCATGTTTTACTTTTTAGTCCTGTATAGTGGCATTAAGTCTTTTAGGTAATGTCGGACTTTGTAATAAGTCTAGTTGATTTTTCCTAGTTTTTTGTTAATCTTATTTGTATTTGGAGATGTGTTACAAGTCAAAAAATCCAAAAAAAAGAGAGAAATTCTGTGTTTTTATATTTTCATTATAGGTTTTCTTTAGAATACTAATTTTAGAAATAAAAAAATAATTCCTTTGGGGTAGTTTTTTTTCTTTTAGGCAATTAATATCAAAATAAAAATTTCTTTTATATTTCCTTTAGTATTAAGACTAAAATTAAAAAAAAAGAAATTTTCTTTTAGTACCTTTTTAAAGAGTTTTCTTTAAGGTATTAATTTCAAAAATCCAAAAAGATTTTCTTGTGAGGTTATTCTTTGGGAAATTAATGAAAAATAATAAAAATTTTCTTTTATTTTCATTAGAACTTTAGGACATTGTACATATAAGAAAAAAAAACATACTTTACTTCCTTCCTAAAAAAAATTAAAAATATTTTTCTCTTCTAGGGTTTTTCCGTAATAGAGTATTTGTTTCAAAAGGATAGCTTCTTTTATTTCTATTTTTCTCATTAGAGTTGTCATCAAGGTAAAAGAAAAAAAAATGTCAGTTTGTTCACTTTATTCCTGACCTTCAAGAACTACGCTCAGTCTGATTCATGTGGGGTCATGATACGTAGTCAATCTACATAGGATTCGACCATAACAAAAAGAAATAAAAAAAGAGTGATTAAAAAGAATGGAAAAGAAAAAGAGAGGAAAAACAAGAGAGGAAACGAAAAGGAAAAGAGAGAAAATAAGAAACGAGAGAAGGAAACAATGACAAAATAAGAGGGAGAAATGATAGAATAAAAACAAAAGAACGAAAAGGCAAGAGAAAAAAAAGAAAAAAAGAGAAGAAAGAAAAGAGGGGAAGACAAAATAAGTTGCAAATGGAGATAAGGAAAGCCGGGATGACGCATGCAACCGATCAAATGCATAATAGAAATGGTTAATTGTTTAGGTGCATTCATGCCCCAAAATGCGTGGTTGCCAATCTGTTAAAGCTCTAATTGCTAACAAGGTTGTTGTTGATGTATTTTAGTTCAGACGGGTGGTTAGTTTCTGTCATTCGGGCGAGTCATTCATGCACGCTAGGTCAAACAGCAAGACAACCATGACTAGTAAGAGATCGGACATAGGTGTTGTCGAATTGGAATTTGAGTTGAAAGAAGAGGCCCAAAGGTTGAAACGCCAGATAACGGAGATGTACCAGGCTTGGATTAGTGGGCACCCTCTACCCTCATTCTCCACCAACTACATCGAAAGTCTTGCTATCGTCCCACTACCATCACAATCATAGATTCCCAATTCCGTTGGACTCTTCTCCCAACATGCCCCAAGCCTTACCCCTTGCCACAACTACCCTAGCATCTTGTCCCAGCCTTTTCATGCTCCACCCTCCAATACAAGAGTGTCATTAACTACTCCTGTTTTTGCAGCTCCTCCCCATGCCAACATCTCTTTATCTTCTAGAGAAACCTTGTTCAAAGTTCCTGATGCCCAATACTATGGTACAAAACCAACTTTCAAGACCTCAGATCCATACTGTTTCCCTCCTCATTTCGGGCCTCCCATTGAAATTGAAAAACCTGCTAAGGTTGTGGAAGCAGGATGAAGTATCTAGAAAATGTGTGATGTTTGCAAAAAGGTCTTCGAATGGTGTTGAGGCAAGTCGAAAAAAGTCAAAGATGGTGGTACTAGGGATGCCAAGCAAGACTTTTGTAGTTGTGAAAGGTTCTCCCATTACTCCCGTTGCTATTAAATCAATGACTCAGTTGCCAGCAGCTGAGACAAAGGATGTCCCGGGGAACTGCAGACGAGCAATAATGACACACAAAGGAAAAGAAGTGGAGGAAGAATTTGTTGAGATCGGAGGATCGAATCATATCGGAGGATGTCTTACCTCCAAAGAACTAAGAAAGGCCAAGCTCTACAAGATTAGCCAAATGCCAGTAAGGAAATCAGTGACCGAGGAGGAGGCTGAATAGTTCTTGAGGAAGATGAAAGTGGAAGACTATTCCAATGTTGAGCAATTAAGGAAAACTCCAGCTCATATTTCTTTGTTATCTTTGTTGGCACATTCGGATGAGCATCGCGGGGCCAAAATGAAGATTCTGAATGAGGCACATGTTCCTGATAAGATCATACTAAATCAATTAGAAAAGATCGCTGGTAGGATCTTCGAAGCAAATAGGACCACTTTTGCGGATGATGAGTTTCCTACAGAGCGTACGAAACACAATCGAGCTATGTGTATCACGGTGAAGTGCGAAAATTATTTTGTCACCAGAGTGTTGGTGGATAATGGATGTAGTGCAAATATTTTCCCTCTGCCCAGTTTGCAAAAGTTGAAGATCGGCACCGAAAGAATCCACACGAGCAGTGTAGGTGTTCGACGTCTTGATGGGAAAGGAAAAGGTTCTGATGGAGATATAACCATTAAATTGGTGATAGGGCCAGTTCGTTTCAGTGTCGAATTTTAGGTGCTAGACGTGGTTGCCCTGTATAATTTGTTATTGGGTAGGCCTTTGATACATGCGGCTAAGGAAGTGCCATCATCGCTGCATCATGCTGAAATTTGAGTGGGACAAACAAGAGATAGTTGTGCGTGGGGAAGAGGATTTATCCTTTGATGAAGATTCTTCTGTTCCATTTATTAAGGATGGAGATGATCAAGGACCTTTAGCTCATCAAACTTCCTAAACAATGTATGTTGAAAAGATTCCTAAAGGAAAATGCATTCCAAGGCCGATGCTATCACCTTCGATCTGCATGGTAGCTAATGAGATGTTGAAGTATGTTTTTGTGATGGGTAAATTTTTGGGCGCATCTTTGCAAGGTATTGTGCAGCCAGTATCTCCACGTAAAGATCTGGGTACATTTGGGCTAGGGTTCAAGGCTGCAAGGGATGATATGAAGAAGGCTACAAAGTTGGAAAAGAAAGCATGGCCGCTCTCTAGGCCTATCCCATACCTCTTCAGAAATTTTGTCAAGTCAGGGGCAGTGAAGTGTTCGGTATCAGCAGTTCCAAAGCCTGTGGTTGTCTTTGATGAGGTGTTGATTTGAGAGGGTCCAAAGTCTGTTTGATAAAGTGAACATGGTAGAAATTTGGGGAGGTTCTGGTGACAAAGAGGTGCATTTTGTCAGGCCGAATGTGAAAAATCAACAATTAGGAAGCTACTCCTCTTCCTACTCGGAGGGAGTTTTGGTAGTGGGCTATGATTTTCTTTTAGTTGTCTGGATTATTCCAAGGTTGCGATTCAGTACCTATGTTCCGCCCGTTTGGATATGTTAAACCTTGTTATCTTTCAATTTCAGTGAAATGCAATTTCCCTTCATTTTTGTTTTTCTTTTCTTACTTGTACAGTTCGTTTTATGCTGGTTTCAATGACATGACATGCATAAGGAGTATTCAGCCGAGTTTTGAAATCCAAGTTAATTCTGGGAATCCAAAATGGAGTGTGATCATGAAGCACAGATTGATGATGATGAATGGGTCAAAACCCGCCTGGAATAATTGAGTTTGATCGATGAGAAAAGATTGGCAGCAGTGTGTCATGGCCAATTGTATCAACAGAGAATGGAAAAAGCATATAACAAGAAGGTGTGTCCACGAAATTCGAAGTAGGTCAGCAAGTGTTGAGACGTATCCTTCCACATCAGGCTGAGGCCAAAGGCAAGTTCGCCCCAAATTGTCAGGGGCCATTCATCGTGAGTAGAGTATTGTCCAAAGGTGCTTTGTGTTTAACAAACACAAAAGGCAAGTGTGTAGATATGCACATAAATTCTGATGCGGTCAAGAGATATTATGTATGATCTTTTTTGGTTTAATTGTATTTGTTTGGACTTGGCTGTCATGCCCCAAAATCCGAGGAGCGCGACCGGCGCTCAACCGAGTAAACCGAACTGAGCAAGCCTAGCAGGTTGCATGCATACTACCCAACCCAACTGATAATTAAATAAGGGATGGACTTCATTAAAAATACTTAGTAAGTATTCTATTAACAATTCCATTTCATTTCCATTAGCCGCTTGAATCATAATTATCAAATATTACAAGTTTTGTAATTCATTGCAAAATATCAATATTTCGACCTTAATTTCCAATACCTAAGACAACCCACAACCTGTCTACGGAGCCTCTAAGTATAACTGAAGAATAATACAGAAATGCCGGCAACAAGGCTCCGGCTATACCTTATACAAATACAGAAATAAGACTCTAGGAAGAACAGCGGCATAAGCCACGCAAGGTCCCGAGGGGAAAGGGGCTCACCAATATTGTTGATGGAAATTAGAGGAGGTGCTACTGCCGGTGGACTGAAGTGCCTGCTATAGCTCCACCTACAATCATAACACGAATGTAGCGCCCCGGCAAAAGGAACGTGAGTACATTTGAATTGTTCTGGTATGTATAACAAACCTTACCCTGAGTAACCTCGAGCCATACACAAGTATTGAACAATAGAAGGAAGCAACAATTGAGTACACACAACAAAGACAATCATGACAAACAAGTTAACAAACTCTCATTTCCCCATCATCATTTCCATATTTTCAATTTCACAATGTTCTCATATTTCATTTCAATAGTGATATGGATCACTTTTTACACCCTTATTACCTCGTCCACCCTTATTACCTCAGCCACCCTTATCACCACCACCCTCACCTTATTACTTCGTGTTGCGGCGCGCAACCCGATCCCACCGTACATTTCACAATTCACAAACAACACAACCACAACAACAATTCACATAGAACAACAACAGTAATAATTCACAAGGATAACCACAACAACAATTCACATAAGGTTTAGGTGACTATCCACAACATTTCCATCTTTTTCAACAGCCTGTTATACCATTTAGATCACAACAATAGTTTTCCACAACTATCCACAAGGGATGTTAGCACAATTATTTCAATTTCACCAATTATGATTCCTCTCTATCATATGTTTCACAATCCTTGCCGCATAACACATTCACAACCACAACTTAATTTATTGCCATTTACTTCCACAGTCATATCATATGTCTTAACCAACAACGCATAAGGCACAATATGTACATAAATTCACAAATAGTTCACACAAGTAAACACATCCTGTTCACAAGAGTTTAACTTCACAACTAATTCATTGAGACATCACATACCAAGTATTTGAACACAAAATAAGGCGATTTTACAAAGGTTAAGGTTAGCCATACATACCTCAATAAAGCTTTTCCTTACTTTTTACAATTTTCGGAACTCTTAGCACTTCTATCTATTGAGTAAGAATTACAAATTAAATCGAGAATTAGAGATGAGAATGAGACTCTAGCATTGATTCAAGCATATTGACAAACCCTAGAGGTGCAATTTATATCATTTTGTACCCCTCTTTAATTCACCACCTCGCACTAATCTAAGGTTTGACATGCATGCAAGGATTCCATTTTTATACCCATCAATAATCTCACTAGTGACCCTTTACATGTGAGAATAAAACAAATAAGAGTTAGGGTAATGAAGCCTTACCTCTTCGGATGAAGATTTAGGAGCCCTCACTTGATTTTCTTCAATGATTTAGCCCAATGTTATGAAATAATTTGATGGGAGACTTTCCCTCTCTAAGAAACCTCTTCATCTCTTTAGGAATGCTCAGAAAAATGCTCAAAATGAGCTCTAACCCCGGATATATCGATATGGAAGTCGGGTAAAAAAAATTAGAAAATTGGAGCCCCGAATCAAGTATGTGGTCGCATTTGCGATCGCAGAGTCAACATGCGGTCCGCATAATGGACCGCAAAATGCTCCCCAGAAACTAAACACTCTGACTCAGTTTGCGGTAAGAATGCGGTCCGCATTTCGATAATGCGACCGCATTTCGACCGCATAACTGACTTCAATTTTAACCAACGTTCTGCCTCACTCTGTGGCAGATATGCGGTCCGCATTTCGATTATGCGACCGCATTCTGGACCGCATTTCTTGCAGTTTTTCTAGAAACTTATTCTTGACTTTTTAAAGCATTCTTCCGTCCAAAAAGGTCCGCGCCGCGAAGCATATTTATTAATTTCTAACACATGTTCCTAACTTGGCACCACGGGATTCGGGTTTTTTTTTAGGAGGGATTTCACGGGGCCTTACATCCTCCCCCATTTAAGATCATTCATCCTCGAATGATGATTTTTGAAGATAATTTGGTCTGAAAAAAAAACATGATATGCAGACTCTCTAAATTTTCACTAACTCCCATATTTTTAGAAAAATTCTGCAGAGTTTCCTTTGTATAATGGACATATCTACCTGTCAGAGAACCCCCGAAACACATTTCCAAGAACCATTACACAACTCCTATCATCCCTACAATTGGTATACAATACATTTCCTCAACACTTGCACATATTCAATCACTTGACACATTCTTGCACATAGTTTGATTACTACAATGAATCCCATATACTTTAACCTCTTCGATTCACTATACTCACGTAAATTAATCATTACCAACCTACACTATCATAAGCCAATTACTCATCACATGAGTTCTTTCAAAACTTTTCATTTACTAACAAGGGTTTGCATATGACTCAAATAATCACAACACATAAAACTTTTCGGCACAACTTGAAGAATTCCAATAGTAAAGCATTTAGGGGAAATATGGGGTGTCTTTGCACCAATGAAATACAACATTAGTTTGCTTAGAGATAAGAGTTCGCACGATCACTACTAGACTTGTTCAAATAGGTGGGGATATTTTTCTTTCATTTCATATTCCGCTTCCCATGTGGCTCCCTCAACTCGATAAAGCACCACAATATTTATATATCAATGACAATAACCTTAGCATTATAAACACCACTTTATCAGGATGATACCTAGGCATTGACTGCATATTTTTAAATCATATCATCTAGAAAGTACAATATTTTATTTGCACATCACTCTAGACCTCCAATGGCCTCTTATATTTTCAGACTTTGCCAGAATACATTAACATGAACAATTTCAACACCTGAACTTACTTAGCGAGAGTAATGGGGAAATATCTTACATAAGCTAACTATCCACTAACTTCACCTTCAATAATTTCCACCGGGATGATACAAAATTGACCTCCACCTACTTTCTTGGACATAAACATGTGAATCCACAGAATATATGGCGAACAACTATGGGGACACTTCATGCTCCTAGTGCGGCCTACTGTGGGATAAACTTATGCTACCTTTATTATCAGCTCACATACATATACATGGGAAAACATTGAGAATAGCCTGCTCACCCTCCAAACTCTAAATCTCTAGGCGAACACTCACACTAAACCCTCGATGACCTTCAACAATTACCATAGGATGTGCTATCATGAACTGACCATGAAATTACCTATCAAGTATATATGTGATCACACTCTGCGGCAGATATGCGGTCCGCATTTCGATTATGCGACCGCATTCTGGACCGCATTTCTTGCAATTTTTCTGGAAACTTATTCTTGACTTTTTAAAGCATTATTCAGTCCAAAAAGGTCCGCGCCGCGGCGAGCTTATATTTATTAATTTCTAACACATGTTCCTAACTTGGCACCAAGGGATCCGGGTTTTGTTTTTTTTTTTTTAGTAGGGATTTCACGGGGCCTTAGATTGGCATGTTTTGAATATTGGAATGACGAAGCCATTTTGTTCTGCTATCTAAACACTTTATCCTTCGTTACCCCTTCTGAGCCTTGTTTATTTCTTTTCATACACCTCTTTTGGAATCAGTAGCAAAGATTAGAGGCACAAATGTGAAAGACAAGTAAAAAGAAGAAGAAAAGAAAAAAAGAAAAAAAAACAAACAAAACAACAAAAAAGAGTAAATGTAGAAAGAAAAGAAAAGAAGAGAAAGTGGAAGAAAAAGAAAGAAAAAAGCACAACAACAAAGCAATTTCTATGACATGAACTACATTCGACCTGATTCCTTTTAAGGATACGTAAGCAGCCTCACGGTTTGGTCCCATCATAATAAAAATCCAAAAGTCCCCAAGCAAGAAACTAAGGCAGAAGTTGTGGTTGTTGTGAGAAATCTTGTTTCGGAAGTTGTAATTCTAAACCCATCTGAATTGTTTTGAGCCTTCTGATACCCCTTCTTTCTAACCCTATCCGAAAGCCACATTACGGTCCAAAGAAAGACCTTCTGATCAATTTTCAGGAAATGCCAAGTCGAGTAGATAGAGGTGATTCATTGCACGGCCAACACTCTGGTCCAAGCAGAAAAATAATAAAAATGAGAGAGTCTTATTGGTGAAAACCCTCACGGGCACCTTAAGGCGATGGTAGGTGAGAATAATAAAAATAAGAGAGTTTTATTGGTGAAAACCCTCACGGGCACCGTAAGGTGACGGGAGCTGAGAGAAATGAAAATGAGAGAGTCTTATTGGTGAAAACCCTCACGGGCACCGTAATGCAGCGGGAGTTGAGAAAATAAAAAAATGAGAGAGTCTTATCAGTGAAAACCCTCACGGGCACCTTAAGGTGAAAGTGAGTTGAGAAGTGAACAAATGGGAGAGGTCTGTGGGTGAAAACCATTCAAGACACAGCAGGATGAACAAGGTTAGGGCTTGGTTGAAGAAATCAGGTTATGGAATTCTGGGGCAACAAAGTATGGCAATCGAAAGTTGATTGGTTGGGCGGATTGGGTCGATTAGTCCGAAATGCATGTCATGATCAATGGTACCAGCAGTTCCACTCAAATAAGTCTCTTTTCCTTTTTTCCTTTTAGTAAGTCGTCCGATTTTCGATTTTCTTTATCCTTTACTCTCAAGGTCATTGAATTGCATTTCTTTCGGGGTGTTGTTTCTCTAAGATATTTTAATATCAGTTTTGTTCAAAGCAAATAAGAAAGGATTTCAAAGCTCACTACCAGCTTCCAAAATTTCAAAGCAAAGTGTGGACAAAACATACCAAATATAGCAGGATGTAAAGTAGGATACAATGAGTCACCGAATGTTTCATTAGAGGAATGATTTAGTAATGTCATGGGAATTTCAAAGGTTCAGATAAAAGGGGCCAGAGATGTGAAACAAGAGTCTGGGTATAGAACACTCGGATCATCAAAGGTCATGGGGTTTGAAAGTCAGTCAGAAAGTCAAGCGGTTTAGGGCCATTTAGGGAAGCAGGTCAAAGCAAAACACAACAATAGAGATATCTACAGCAAGAATGCCATCAAATAACCACCAGTTTAAACTGGCAAGATTTTTGTTTGATTGAAACAGGGGCAAAAAGTTTTTGTTTGTTTCGGAGAAACTCTCCGTAGGGGAATAGCAAGCACCAAAATAGGTTTAACCGTAAACTCTCAGGACCTTCCTGAAAAATAGGGCTTAGATAAATTTCAAAACAAATCATAGAAGAATGTAAGTTGATAGCAAAGTTTGCATGGTTTTATATAGGATTCAATTAGGAGTTTTCAGAACCCCTCCCTGATAATGGGACCAAGTTTTAAGATTTCCATTAGATAGCAAGATGTAGCATAAATTCTGTTGTAGCATAGTATGATTCAGTCGTAAAAGTGTTAGTCTTTAGGATAAGCCTTGATTTGATTTTTAGGACATTCCTGGATAATAGGATTAGTTTAAGACCTTTTAGATAACCAATGTAGTGGGAGTAATACCTTTAGAAGATATAACTTAGGTTTGTAGTTGTTGTTCACTTAGGAGTTGTTAGGACCTCTCTAGATAATAGGACTTAGCTTTCAAATTCCAAATATTATTTGGTAGAATGATTCAGCTTAACACTCACCTATATGCGCAGGTACCCAAACTTGGGCAGAAGATTTTCTTTGTTTTGTCCATTTTTGTTAAAGTCAAGAGCCCGCCTGGAGAACAAGGGAATACATTTCAAGTCAGCAGTCAGGAGCCCGCCTGGAGAACAAAGGAATACATTTCAAATCAGCAGTCAGGAGCCTGCCTGGAGAACAAGGGAATACATTTCAAGTCAGCAATCAGGAGCCCACTTGGAGAACAAGGGAATACATTTCAAATGCAGCAGTCAGGAGCCCGTCTGGAGAACAAGGGAGTACAATTCAAGTATTATCTTTCAAGTTTTTACTGATATTTGGCAATAGGATTTAGTTTACAACCATATGTGAACCCAACCACCAAATTGTGGCGGAAGGTTTTCTTTGTTTTGTCTATTTTTGTTAAAATCAGGAGCCCGCCTGGAGAACAAGGGCATACATTTCAAGTTAGCAGTTAGGAGCCCGCCTGGAGAACCATGGAATATATTTCAAATCAGCAGTCAAGAGCCCACCTGGAGAACAAGGAAATACATTTAAAGTCGGAAGTCCGGATCCCACCTTGAGAAAAAGGGAATACATTTCAAATGCAGCAGTCAGGAGCCTGCCTGGAGAACAAAGGAGTACAATTCAAGTCTTATCTTTCAAGTTTTACTGATATTTGGAAACATGATTTAGTTTACAACCACATGTACACCCAGCCACCAAACTGGGGCAGAAGATTATCTTTGTTTGGTCTATTTTTGTTAAAGTTAGGAGCCCGCCAGGAGAACAAGGGAACACATTTCAAGTCAGCAGTTAGGATCCCGCCTGGAGAACAAGGGAATACATTTCAAGTTAGCAGTCAGGAGCCCGTCTGGAGAACAAGAGAATACATTTCAAATCAACAGTCACGAACCCGCCTGGAGAACAAGGGAATACATTCAAGTTTTAGCAGTAAGGAGCCCGCCTGGAGAACAGAGGGAGTACAATTGAAGTTTTAGGTTTCAAATTCTTACTGATATCTGGTAATATGATGCCCAGCCACAATGCTGGGGGAAGAGATTTTCTTTGTTTTTTCTATTTTGTTGAAGTCAGGAGTTAGGGAATACATTTCAAGTTTAGCAGTCAGGTGCCCGCCTGAAGAGCACGGAATACATGTCAAGTCAGCAGTCAGGAGCCTGCCTGGAGAGCAGGGAATACATTTCATGTTTAGCAGTCAGGAGCCCGCTTGGAGACCAGGGAATACATTTCAAGTCAGCAGTCAGGAGCCCTCCTAGAGAGAAGGTAATACATTTCAAGTTTAGCAGTCAGGAGCCCTCCTGGAGAGCAGGGAATATATTTGAAGTCAACAGTCAGGAGCCCGCCTGGAAAGCAGGGAATACATTTCAAGTTAGCAGTCAGGAGCCCGCCTGGAAAGCATGGGAATACATTTCAAGTTCAGCAATCAGGAGCCCGCCTGGAGAGCATGGGAATATTGTTCAAGTTCAGCAATCAGTCATCCTCCTGGTTATAAGGTAAACATCTCAAAGTACAATTCAAGTTCAGCAATCAGGTGTGAACCTGGAGAAATGGAGAACATCGCAAGGTGTAGCGCAATGTTGCAGTCAAACATCCACCTGAACAAAAGGAAAATATCTCAGATTATTATTCAAGTCGACAATAGAGGAATTTCATCGAAAGAATACAAGTCAGCAGGCAACAGCAAAGAAGTAAGATCATGTTTGAAGATATAGATCGGTTTTGTAATGCATAGACCATAGTCTAGTCTAGCTTCTTTTTATTTTTGACATGGTGTAATAAGGGGGTTCAATAGGCAGCAGCAGTAACAGCTACAGTGAAACCATAGCTTCATGGTAGTCCTAGCTACCAGACCTTCCTGAACTACACTGACCTGATTCCTTTTTATCCAAGGATATGTAGGCAGCCTCAGAAGCAGGGTGCGGTTAACCCTTTCAAAAATACTTCGCACGGACTATTCAAACGTGCAAAAATTGCTCGTATCCGCTCACTTATCTTTGCACGAAAACTCTTCGTGTTTTCGAGCAAAGAGGGGCAGCTGTGAGCACGTGATTTTCTCCCTATATGAAATACTCCCATAAATTCAGACGAAAATAATTTCTTTCAGTATTTACAATTTTGTGGATTTTTATGGCATTTTATATTAATTATTTGCATTTGTCTGTGCATGTTTATTTTATTTTAATTAATAAAAAATACAAAAAATATATGCATTTGCATCTAGGATTTAATTTAGCATTTTAGGAAAAAATCAATAATTTTGTTTTAAAGAAAAAAAAGGAAAACCACAAAAATAGTTTACTATTGCATTTTAATTTTAATTTTTGATTTTTCGAGTAGCTTCTCTTTTAATTATTTTTTTATTAATCGTGTTATCTATCATTTAGGTTTAATTAGTATTTTTGTAGGTTAATTAGGTTCTAGTAATTGATTTAGATTTTAATTTGAAGAAAATGAAAGAAAAAGAATTTTTGGAAAATTTGTTTGAAAAAGGAAAAGAAAAGAATGAAGAGATAAAAATTGGGCCAAGTCTTCAAACCTTCTACCCAGTCCCAAACTTTCCCCCTATTACTCGGTCATACCCGCCCAAGTCCAGCCCCAAGACCCTATCAGTCCAGCCCAATCCGTCCCCTGACCCGACATAATCTCTTTGGGCGAGCAAACGATGTCGTTTCCAATTTAATTAAGGTAAATAGATCCTGGCCCTTCATCGTGCCTCATCCGACGGCTCGGATTACCTCAGTCATACCCTTAAATCGGTCCTAAGCATGGAGATCAGTTCAGTCCAAACAGACCCCCCCCCCCCCTTCTCGTTCATCTCCCTCTTCTTCTCTATCTTCCTCAACCCTAACCTCCACTGTTACTGGCAAACCAACCCTCAAACACCACCAAAATTCAACTATGCAACCTTCACCCCTCTCTCAGTCATAATCCACCATTACTTCTACCCAAAGCCTAGCCAAATCAGACCAGGTTTGAATCTCAAATCGAGGGAAGACAATATTTCAAGATTGCAAGTTCTTATGAACGATTGGGCTTGAAATGAGTATTGCTCGTTTTTTCTCAAAAGGAACATACGGTTAATACCAGTTTCGGGTCGAATCGAAGTCACCTGAGTTTATCAACCTTTGTTCGTACAACCATCTAGGTGTTTCTATTTTTCTCTGCCGTCTCCTTCATCCATTTTGTTCATTTTCTATTTACATGTACCTCTCCCTTTCTTCTAGTTCCCTTTAGTTTAATTTCCTAGTTGAATTTGGTGGAATTTAAAACACTGAATATAGGTTTTGTTTGTTTGTATGGTGGTTGTATTTATCCCGCGAGCCTTCCAGTTTCCTTGTAGAAATTTTCTAATGAGTTCTATTTGTGCATCTTGCCCATATAAGTTTTGGTTTGTTTTCTGGTCCTATAATTAGCCTTGGTTAATTCGAATATATAGTTTAATGGTAGTTCATTGATTTAGTTAACAGGAAATAAGTCATTTGAGTCTAATTTTTAGTTTTGAAAAAAAATCAACTAATTAATCTATTTTGTTTCCCATTGATTCACCAAATGAATTTCTGATTTTGTTTGGGCCTTGAGGCCACTCTCGACTCCTTCAAAGGGCTTGATAAGTGTTCGGTCAAGCTTGACCCATCTCTACATTGGTTTAGAGTGGAGGGGTATTTTTCAGGGGTTATAGGGGTAATTAGGGTAATACACTTAGTGAATCTTTTAACATTAGAATGTGGAAACTTCTAGTGGAGGGTCTTAGTGAAATTTCAGATTTATAGCCATTTCGCTTGGCAGGCAAGGCAGAAGTTTAGGGATTAGGTAGCAAAAATGGAAATAAAGGGACTAAGGGGGTAAATATTGATTTCTGAGGGCTGCCCTATTTGCTTGCCTATAAAGACATTCTTTCTTGCCTAAGAAGGCAGAGATTTGGAGAGCGAAGAATTTCTGAAAAATCACAAATACCTGCATTTTCACTATTTCATTGATTTCCTTCTTCATTTTTTTATTCTAAACTACTGAAGGAACATTTGATTCACCGAGTGTCTAAGATGAGTTGAATCCGGTCTAATTTGTTTGAATTCTGCTGAAAACCACTCGTTTGAAGTTGATTTTCTTGATTGCTGCATTTTCCTTCGGTTCTGGGTCTGGTTTTGTTGGATTTTTGGTTGTTTGGTGTTAATTTCTACTGCTGAACTTGCTCATACTGCTCTGCTTGGTTGATTCTCTCCTCCTCCTTTACTTTGCTTTCATAGGTATTCATCTCACCTTTCAAATGTATGAGAATGGATGAGTATGGAGATTGTTTATTTCAAATGGAAATCTGTAATAATACAGTAGTTTATTGAATGTTTTTTTTTTTGCACTTTTGAAGTTGTTTAGTTGAAATGTGGTCTTCTTATATCCTTTTCTGTTTGTGTTGAAAATGAAATGGTGTATTAACACTAGTTTGGTAATAGTTTATGTGTTCTTTACTATTGAGACGAATCGGCTCAAATTTAAATGTTCAGGTAATCGTTAGTATAGAACCAATGATAAAGAGAGAAGTATGACTATACAGTTGGTTGCTTCAGTGATGTTTCAATATTTGAATGTTCGTTATGAGAATGTGTTAGATTAGAATTAGGATAAAAGTTGAATAGCTTATATTTTGATTTGGAAATGAGGGTTCAGAATTGAGCATGTTTCATTTAGTTTCCACAATATCTCATTAATTGGTGCATCGTTACACGTTTCGACATGGACTAAAATGTGAGTCTGGGTCTTTTATTTTTGGGCCTGATTATTCAGCAGATCTATTAAGCTTGGTTAGAACTTGGTTTTGTATATAGCATGTTAAGTTAACTTATGGGCGAAGATCTAAATTTTGGATATTCATTTCAGTAGTATGTTATCTTTGTATTGCCTGCATTCCCATATGAGTTTTTAAACATTTGAAAAACTGTGAATCAAACATGATTTTTTAAAAAAACCAAAGGGAAAGTTCAGTAGTCTGTTTTAATGCTTGTACCTGTTTCTCTCAAAAGGCTAGGACTCGTATACTGTGGGTGTAATTGGCGATTCGAACTGGGTCACTTCTCTTTAGTCCTTAGCCCCGACAATCTGGGCTATCCTGTGGACTTTGGACCACGAAGCCCACTTGAATTGAAATTGTTGGCCTCTTTAGTTAGGTCAATGTATTTAGCTTTTTGAATTACCCATTGACAATAGCTATATTATGCTGCCAGGCTCCATTCTCACCCCAAGATTTTGTTCGACCTTCGACTTTAGTCTTTCATGGATTAACCAGCTCTTTAATTATTTGCATGACCAATTTTACTTCAATAATTTGAGGTGAGGCATAATTAGTTAATTTGCAATCCGTGGACCTTATGAGTTAATTTAGAAACTTGGTTAGAATAATTGAGGTGCGTCGTGCCAAACCAAAATGATAATTGCATGGCCACGTTTTCATTAATCTTGTTTATCCTTAGAACTCGAGGCGTGCCATTTAGTAAATTCCATGGCCCTCGCAAAGTGATATTGCAAAATTGCTTTAGGCGCGTTAGTTTAATAATATTACCTTCCTAAATTTGGGTGGACGTTTATGTGACCCAAATCCAAATCTCAACGACGTTAAAATATGTCAAAGACCACGGGTGAATTTATGTGACGTCGTTTGAGACGCATTTTGATAACATTGCAAATTTCTCTAAAAAGGAATAAAAGCAGTTAAAAAGATAAAATTTGCACATAGGTTCATAATTGCTTAAAATCAGATAAGTAAGCCGAATATAACAGTTGAGCGACCGTGCTACAACCACAGAACCTGGAAATGCATAACACCTTCTCCCGTGTTAACAAAATTCCTTACTCGGATTTCTGGTTCGCGGATTGTTAAACTGAGTCATTCTTTTCCTCGATTCGGGATCCTAAACCGGTGACTTGGAACCCTATAAATCTCCCAGGTAGCGACTCTGAATCTTTTAATAAATAAATCTCATTTCGATTGTCACTTCAAGTTGCAAATAACTCCCCTTATTATTCCCTTCACGGGATGTAGTAGGTAAAAATATGGTGTGACAAGACCTGTGTATGTCATGGGGTGCAATGGGAGCATCGAATTTGTGGAATTTTGACTATGTTGATCAGAAAATGTTATTGTGGTCCAGTGAGTAAAGTGATGCAAGGTGTGAATTTGGCAAAGTTATGCAGTCATGTTTGGGTACAACGTGTAGTGATTGATATGGTGATCGTATGTTGGAAATAGGTTGGGCATAGAAATTCGGATGTTGGAATTGGGCTCTAAGTCTTATTTGCTGGAATAAAAGGGAATATCTTCAGAATTTATCTAGATATTATGCTCAACTAAGTTGTGGTAGAACGGGAAGGTGCATGAGAAGTTAAATAGTGATTTCAGACTACTTCAGTATAGTTCTCAGCATGTTCGAGGGCGAATATATGTTTAAGTGGGAGAGAATGTAACGACCCGACCGGTTATTTTGAGATCTAGCGCGTCGTTCAGCAGTCAGAGGCCATGAGCATCTTTATTTCAGGTATTATGACTTGTACGCGCGGTCGAAATCGAATTTCGAGAAGTTCAGAGTTGATTTGGAAAGAGAATTCTCATTTCAGAAGCTTAAAGTTGAAAGAATTATCTAATATTGGATGTTTAAGTAAACGACCTCGGAATTGGGATTTGAAGGTTCCAACAGGTTCGTATGATGATTCCGGACTTGGGCATATGCCGGATCGGGTTTTGGATGACCCGAGAGTATTTTGGCGCCCATTGTGGAAGTTAGAATTTTGGAAGAAATTTCATAAGTTTGGCATGAAATGCATTCCAGTGTTATTGATGACCGTTTGGGATTTCGAGTCTTGGAGTAGCTCCGTATAGTGATTATAGAATTTACAGTGCGATCAGAAGTGAATGCGTAGGTCCGTAAGTCATTTTGGAGCCATTTTGCTAAAGATAGAAATTTGAAGGTTTTTGAGAAGTTTGACCGGAAGTGGACTTTCTGATATCAAGGTGGGAATCTATTTTCGAAAGTTGGAGTAGGTCTGTAATGTCAAATATTACTTGTCTGCAAACGTTGAGGTCAATTGGACGTGATTTGATAGGTTTAACATCGAAAGTAGAAGTTGGAAATTCTAAAGTTCATAAAGCTTGGATTGGGGGGTGATTCATAATTTTAGAATTGTTTGATGTGATTTGAGGCGTCGATCAAGTCCGTAACATATTTTGGGACTGGTTGGTATGATTGGTTAGGGTCCCGGGGCCTGCATCGTGTGTTGTTTACTCAAAATCTTCGATGAAAAATTACCTCGATGTATCGACCAGTTATCCAACGATATGATCTGATTTAATTAACCTTACTTTTATGTACTTTACAAGCGCCCTGAGAGTGGGTAAATTTCCCCCTTTTCCACAGACTTCTAATGTCTTCAACTCTGTTTAAGCTTGTCGATTCCAAGTGGTGCTCTTAGTTGAGTTGCCTTACCATCTATTTTCACCTGATAACTCTCATTGTAAAATTTATTTACGTTTCATGGCATCAAAGAGGAAGTCTTGTAGCATTAAATAAGGGGACCTATTCCTTTGGTTGGAATAAATAAATATGGCTGGTATTCTTTGTAGATGTTCTTCTAACAACCATTTACCTGCTCTGCTTATCCATGTGACTAGATAACCCAGGTTACTTCTCCTCGATAAATGCATTAAGGCGTCTCATTCTTTCAAACTTATCCATATGGGCACTTTGAGGCCTTATTCTATACTAACTCGTAATGGTTTTAAGTACCTTCTCGCCATCGTTATTGATTTTCTAAGACTACGAGGGCTTGTCTCATGTGTTTCAAAAGTAATGATTTTCTTTAAAGTTCGAGATTCAATTGCCATGATTTCAAACCAAAGTGTATACCTTTTTCAAAAGTCTTAAATGGATCGGATTAGTTGGGTTACGTGTCTTTCTTCTCACTCGACTTCTAGAAGAATTGACTATATCACTGTCATGAGAGGGGGGTTTTGCTACCCTTGGTAATATACATCCTTGGGTGAATAGGAGTGTCATTTTTCATTCTCCCCGGAGCATCATGTTAACCATTAGAATGCCTCAAACCAGTACATGATTTCATCACAACATTTAGATGTTCGAGCTATGAGGTTTTACTCGTGAAAGAGGGTGAGATTGGAAGGAAAGTTGTCGTACCTTTAGTTCTCTCATACAGGGTCAATTATCAGGGAAGGTTAAGCTGCTTGAATTATGATAATCTCATAAGTGTTTAACTTCATTTTCATCCTCATGGTCTTATAGCATAGATTCCTTGTGTCATCTAATGTCAGGAGTGTAACTCAACTTCATGTATTTTGAGTCCCATATCGCATTCAAGGTGCCAGAGTATTCTCATTTTTGATAAATTTATTTTCCCTACACTCTAGGAAATGAGTGGTTCGCGTAGTTGAGTATTCCTCCTTAATGGTTCCTATTGCCAATGTACGAGTTACCCCTATGCCTTATTTATCTAATAATTGATGTCCCCACAATGGTTAACCATGTCAGTATCTTTAGTTTTAACCTTCTGTGTCTCTTAGCATATAACCTCATGAAACGGTCTGCTCAGCACGTTAATGGATTCTTGAATAACTCCAGCCTGATCTTGAACTCTGTTGTTCCCCACTGTATTAGATCCATTGTGTATTGTAAGTTCAGACGAGTCGAATATGGAGCTTCACAGTGTGATCATATATATATATTGGATAGGTAAATTTTATGGTGAATTTCTGATAACACATCTTAGGGTAATCATTTAAGGCCATCAAGGGTTTAGTGGGGGTGTTTGCCTAGAGCCCTAGAGTTTGGAGGGTGAGCAGACTATTCTCAATTTTTTCCCCCTGAATATGTGTGTGAGTTGATAATAAAGGTATCATAAGTTTATTCCATAGTAGGCCGCACTAGTAGTATGATGTGTCCCCATGGTTGCTCGCCATATATTTTACGGATCCACATGTTCATGTCCAAGAAAGTAGGTGGAGATCAATTTTGTATCATCCCGGTGGAAATTATTGAAGGTGAAGTTAGCGGATAGTTAGCTTATGTAATATATCTCCCCGTTACCCTCGTTAAGTAAGTTCAGGGGTCGAAATTGTTCATGTGAATGTATTCTGGCGAAGTCTAAAAATATAAGAGGCCATTGAAGGTCTAGAGAGTTGTGGAAATAAAATATGGTACTTTCTAGGTGATATGATTTAAAAATGTGCAGTCAATGCCTAGGTATCATCCTGATAAAGTGGTGTTTATAATGCTAAGGTTCTTGTCATCGATATATTAATATTGTGATGCTTTATCGAGTTTGGGGAAGCCACACAGGAAGCGGAAGATGAAATGAAAGAAAAATATCCCCATCTGTTTGAATAAGCCTAGTAGTAATCGTGCTAACTTTTATCTCTAAGCAAACTGATGTTGTGTTCCATTTGGTGCAAAGACACACCATATATCCCCTAAATGCTTTACTATTGGAATTCTTCAAGTTGTGCCGAAATTGTATGTGTTGTGATTACTTGAATCATATGCAAACCCTTCTTGGTAAATGAAAAGTTTTGTAAGAAATCCTGCGATAAGTAATTGGCTTATGATAGTATAGGTTGGTAATGAGTAATTTACGTGTGTATAGTGAATCGAAGAGGTTAAAGTATATGGGCCTCATTGTAGTAATCTAACTATGTGCAAAAGTTCGTCAAGTGATTGAATGTGTGCAACTGTTTAGGTAATGAATTGTACGCCATTGTAGGGATGATAGGAATTGGTTAATGATGTTTGAAAATATGTTCGGGGGGCTCTCTGACAGGTAAATATGTCCGTAATACAAAGGAAACTCTGGCTAACTCATATATTTTTAGTGAAAATTCTGAGAGTCTTCATATCATATTTTTCAAACCAACTGATTTTCAAAAAAAAAATCCTCATTCGAGGACGAATGATCTTAAGAGAGGGAATTGTTGTAAGGCCCCGTAAAATCCCTACTCGAAAACCTGTATCACGTGGTGCCAAGTTAGGAGCATGTGTTAACAATTCATAAATAAGGCGCAGACTTTTTTGGATTGAATAATACATTAAAAAGTCAAGAATAAGTTCCCAGAAAAATGCAAGAAATGCGGTCCTGAATGCGGTCGCATAATCGAAATGCGGACCGCATATTTGTCGTAGAGTGAGGCAGAATGTTCATTAAAATTGAAGTCAGTTATGCGGTCGAAATGCGGTCGCATAATCGAAATGTGGACCGCATAGTCGTCGCATATTTTCCTTTGAATTTCGCGAGGGTCAGTTCTGCGGTGCACTTTGCTACTACAGAACATGAATGCGGACCGCATTCTTACCACAGACTGAGTCAGAGTGTTTAGTTTCTGGGAGCATTTTGCGGTCCATTATGAGGACCGGATGTTGACTCTGCGATCGCAAATGCGACCGCATATTTGACTCGGGGCTCAAATTTTCTAATTTTCAACCCGACCACCCTATCGATATATTCGGTGTTATAGCTCATTTTAAGTATCTTCTGGACACTTCTAGGGGGAGAGAGAGGGTTTCTAGAGAGGGAAAGTCTCCCCATCAAATTACTCCATAAGGTATGACAAAATCCTAGAAGAAATCAAGTGAAGACCCCTAGACCTTCATCTCAAGAGGTAAGACTTCATCACCCCAACTCTTATTTGTTTTATTCTAAGATATAAGGGGTCACTAGTGAGGTTATTCATGGGTATAACAATGGATTCCTTGCATGCATATTAAACCTTAGAGTAGTGGGAGGTAGTGAATTAAAGAGGGGTACAAAATGATATAAATTGCACCTCTAGGGTTTGTCAATATGCTTGAATCAAGCTAGAGTCTCAATCTCATTTCTAATTCTCGATTTAATTTGTAATTCCTACTAAATAGATCGAAGTGCTAAGAGTTCCGAAAATTGTAAAAGAGTAAGGAAAAGCTTTATTGAGGTATGTATGGCTAAAAACCCTTTTTATTAGAAATTGAGCTCCGTTATCATTTCGAAAGTATGGTAAGAGTTGAATTGGTTAGTGTATTGATTGTTATTACGCATTAATTGATTTGCAATTATCTATACATATACGTGAACGATGTGCCTCAATGTGAATGATGTACAATTCTTGATAATTAGAAAAGGATGAAAAAGTACAGTTATGCATTGAAATATTTGGGCTATAAGCCAACATCGAAACAGAATTATTTATGCTAGCTATGTGCTCATTTACCTGTGATTGCAACTTGAATTATCTTTGATATATGTGTCTATGATCACAACTTGTAAAATGAATATTTAAAAGGGAAAACGATGTGATGATGGTGGCCATGAGTGTCCAGGAATTGTTATGATATGTGTGGAATAGAGATTTGGAGGTGTTGAGTGATGAGAATGGAGTAATGCTTAGGCAAGGCGACCTAGCCGATCGGGTCGTGATCGGACACCATGCCGCACACATGGTGGTAATGTGCTGATATTGAATTCTGGATATGGGAAATGGAATATTGATTGAGAGTAATGCCTCCAATGAGGTGACCTAGCCGGTCGGGTCGTGACTGGACTCCGATCGAGATGGCGGTGGTAATGAGAACAGTGGTGAACATGTGATAGAAATGCCCTAATCTATGTTATGGAAATTGTATGAAAGATTATATGAATTGCTTCTTTGATTTGCCCATATTAGCTGCTTGTATCTGTTTGATAGTTCTTTCTAGTAAAATGGTGTTTAGTTATATATACCAGTACAATTCAAATATACTGACGTCCCTTTTGCCGGGGGTACTACATTCGTGTTATGATTGTAGGTGGATCTATAGCAGACACTCCAGTCCACCGGTAGTAGCACCTCCTCCACTTTCCGTCAGCGGTATGGGTGATCCCCTTTCCCCTCGGGGCCCGGCGTGGCTTAGGCCGCTGTCCTTCCCAGAGTATTAATTTTGTATTTGTGTAAGGTATAGCCGGAGCCTTATTTCCGGCATTTTTGTATTATTCTTCAGTTATATTTAGAGGCTCCGTAGACAGGTTGTGGGTAGTGTCGGGTATTGGAAATTAAAATAGAAATATTGATGTTTGGCAATGATGCATATAAGTGTATAACTTGTAATACCCTTAAAGTGGCGAAATGATGTTGTTTATGAAACTGAAATGGAAATCATTAATTACATGTTGATAGAATTCGATTAATGTAGTCTATCCCTTGTTTAATTATGAGTTGGGTTAGGTAGTATGTATGAAACCTGCCAGGCTTGCTTAGTCGGGTTTACTCGGTTGAGCGTCGGTCACGCTTCTCGGATTTTGGGGCGTGACAATTGTCCCCATAGGTGAGTTAATTGGTTATGTGCTCCTATTTTGTGGGGGATACGTACGCACGAGGTGACGAGAGTCCATGCGTAAAAACTATTATGCTATTGTCCCGGTAGTCTAGGACCCAAAAGCATGCTATACTTGGAATAATTGTAATCTTATTGACAGCTTGTACTGCTTAAATCACATCGATATAGTAAATGAATTTCTAAAAGGGGTTTAAACTTCATGTTCCTAAATTATTAAAGAGAATTGGCCTTTATTTTGATAATTGCTCCATGTTGACTTCTTGATTGACTGTCTGTTTGCGTGTGTTTATTTTTGGAACAGGCCGAACGCATCAGTAGATTAAATAGATACATCTATAGGCACGCTGTCGACCATCGGCAAGCGCACAGTTTATTTTTGTTGGATCGGGCCATCGCCTCGGTATAATATGTGCATTCTTGCTTTGCTTGCCTTTAGACTTATTGAAGTCGATGTTGCCTTTCATGGCCCGTTGTAAACAAATAAAGATAATAAAAAGTAAATCTTGAAAATTCTTTATTATTTGTTAAAGGTGTTTCCCTATTTTATGGCTTTGTGAGTTAGGACAGCTATATAAATCCATGATCTCCGCACATTTTTACTATATTATTATTTGACCACTAGCAAGTGTTGAGGTCGACCTCTCGTCTGTACTTCTTCGAGATTAGACGGGATACTTGCTGAGTAAACGTTGTTTTCGTACTCATACTACACTTGCTGTGCATTTTTATTGCACAGGTTTATGTGTGGCTATTGGCTTAATGGCATATCGACATGGTTGACAAGGAGACTAGGTGAGCTGGATTTCCTCCAGACGACCCGCAACTAGTATAGTCTCCCTCAAGGTTTATTTATTTTCTGTCCAACTGTATTCCGGACAGCCATTGTACTTTATTCGATTTTTTTTAGATATGTGACACCGGGTTCTGGGATGTATTTGGGTCTATTCAGAAGCTTTTATAGTTGTTAAAGGTTTCATTATTTATTTTGAGGAATTTTCTACGCATTATTTTAGTCGTATAAATGAAGTGTTTTCTGGAATATTTAATCGAGAATTTAATTAAGTATTTTGATTGGCTTGTCTGACAGCGATGTCCGGCGCCGCTAAGGCCCTTAGTAGATTTTGGGTCGTGACAACTTGTGAATGAAATGGATCTTAACTTTATTTATGTGTTTGTTGCTTATACATTCAATTTATTAAAAATTAAAAGAGGCTTAAAAATCCATTTATTGATTCCTATTCTCTTTATGTATTTCCAGTAGACAATAGACTTAAAAAACGCAGTCAAGAGTAATACCAGAAAAGAGATGCTTCAGTTTCTTGCTACTCACATTTGATAGACAAAAAGGAGAAGTTGGATACCCATATAACTACAGATTTAGAATATCATTCAAGTAAATATGCAAAAATTGATTTCTAAGGGAAGCCTAAATCAGTGTTTCTAAGATACCAAACTAAGACAAATTCAGAAATGGGATATGAAACACTGACCTTAGTGCAATCCTCTGCTGAAAAAAGATAATAGAAAACTGATTCTTGACGGGATCAACCATAGGGGCGTGAGCCATGAGGCGGAGAACTGGTGAGGGCTTGAGCCGTGTGGCCGGTGTCGGACTGGCGGAGAACTGGTGAGGAGTGACGACTGAGGGTGAGGGTGACGGGGAGTGAGGCGGAGAAAAAACTGAGAAAGAGAAATTGAACCATGTATATGAAACCCTAGTAAGTATATACTTAAGGGTAAGCTAGTAAATTAGTAAATCCATATTGGGTTATCGGTTTACCCAATAACAGAATTGCTAAACCGACCCCGAACCAATAACCCAATAGAAAAAATATACCCGTTACCGAATCGTTAACCCAATAACCCAATACCGATAAGCCAATAAGTAATTAATGATTTTGGTTATTGGTTTTACCCGATATATGCCGACCCCTAAGACAAATCTCATCCAAAATCATAATCTGTGGATTACAAATTGAAATTTAATATCCAGTTCCATTGTACCATCTAACACTATATTTTTACTGAACTTTTGTCAACAAAAAAAAAAGACTTTCAAACTACTTGATTAAGACTCTGTTTTAAAAAGCATAATTGAGACTCGCTCTAGACACTCCTTCTGGTTGAGCATTCGTAAAACGCTCTTGGGCTTATGTGCGGGGCTTAGTTTCGTGAGACTTACGCTTCGTTCATCGTGGCTTATGCCCCAGACATGCCAACGCCCAGCGTACTGGGCTCGTCTAATAGAACTTTATGCAATTGTATGTAACTAACCTTATAAATCTACAAATTTTTTTAATAAATCGTTGACTATTCAAAATTACTTTTATCTTAATCATAAACCAATAAGTTGAGAGTCTTTTATGTCATAATTAAAATAAAAATTATTGTACGATATCTACTAAAACTGGTATGATAGTTAATTTTAAATAAATCTTTCATTTAAAAATTATTTATTTATTAACTTTGTTATGTCTTTACTATATATTAGTCCAGAGTTTTTTTATAATTATTTTTCTAAATATTATTTTTTTCTTGTTTACGAGATACATTACTTCTTAATTTAGTAGCTCAGTATTACCTAGTAACTATTTACAAAAAAATTAGTTATCATGGTATTGTGTGGTAAATTATGTGTTACTTTTTTAACTTGTTGAAAATTAAAAATAAATTATGCAAGAGAATCATATTGAAATTGTGAATTATGTCTTTATATTAATTCTCTTTCAAATAGAAAGCATATTAAATAGAAGGAGTATTTTAAGAAAACTATAAAATTATAATATCGAAATTCTTTCAAGATTCATTACTCCTTAAGAGATACATATAAGATTTCGTATCAAATACATTACTTTTGATGTTTTGAGTTGTAATAACGTTGCAGCTAATTTGCATATTATGATATATGTCCTACTTTTAGTTATTCATAGTTGAATTATACTTTATAAATATTTTAAATAGATTATTTGTTATAATTTTGTTATTTTAATGTATTTTTTATAATTAGTTTTTATTTTATACTATTTTAAAATTCTTGAAATTAGTAAAATTTAAAGATTCATGGGACTTATGCCCCATGTCTCAGGGTTTACGCCTCGCCTCGTCAGAGTTAAAACGCGTCGCCTCACGACCCCGTCTTTTAAAACATTGGATTAAGATTTAAGTCGCCTTATATTTCGCTATTCTACAAACTTCTAAATGTTTTGGTAAATTAAGAAGTCAAAAACAAAAATATCCAAACACTTCTAATGCTACTGCTAACTGCTCTTTTTTTTCCTTTTCTTTTTTTCTTTTCTTTTTTTCTTTTTTTTCAAAAACCTGTGCAACTAGTGGGAAACCTCTCAACTACTAAATTCATACATATTCTCCTTATGATCGACAAATCCCAAATATTTCATCCTGTTGTGCCATCAATTTCTTAGCTCCGGTATGAACATAAATTTCGGCTACTATTATTTATCTACGGAATAAATTGTAAAAATTGCACGGGACGTCCTATTTGGTCGCCCCCATTTTGTCACGACTAATTCCCAAATTCAGTCGTATTGGCGCCTCTCGTGAAGACAAGGCCAGCCAGAACATCGCAAACACCTCTTTTAAAGCAATTAATTAACATTAACAATTCTAACATATGCTTAATACAGCAAATAATGCGAAAATAACGAGGGAAACCATCCCGATACAGCCGAAATCGGGGTGTCACAAGTCATGAGCTACTACACAGTTTGCTATAAGTCTACAAGTATGATATCTGATATTATAGTCTGAAGAGAAACATAAATGATAGCGGAAAAAGGGAGACAAGGAGCTGCGGACATCAATAGCTACCTCGTAACTCCAACTCGTTGCCTGGTCTGGAAGGAATCAGTGCTCATGTGCGAACTCTGCTATGCCTGAATCTGCACACATGGTGCAGGGAGTAATATGAGTACTCCGACCCAGTGAGTAATAATAATAAATAATAACCGAAGGCATGAAAACACATAAATGCACAAGGCAACTCTATATGAGGCAGTAAATCACTTAAACAGTAAAAACAGTAAAGAGTCAATGAAATCTTCTTTTAAAAACCGGTAAATCAGGTAAAACAACAAGTAAATAGTGAGTAAAAATCTGCCCCTCCAGCCCAGTATCAATCGCTCAGAACAGTATCGGCCCCCGGGCTCACTCTCATATCACATGGGTACCCGCACTCACTGTGGGTGTGCAGACTCCGGAGGGGCCCCTTACGGCCTAAGCGTTATATCAACATAAGGCTTGAAAGCCTTCTCACATCACCCATAAGGCCTGAAAGCCTCCTCACATCACTCACATGGCCTGAAAGCCTCCTCACGTCACTCCAGCCACCTCGTGGCATATAAATGTATCTCAGGCCCTCGGCCTTACTCAGTCCAGAAAACATCATAAGCCCCTCGGGCATCAATAAAATAGTAGTGCTCAACCCAAACAACAGTGGAAATATCAATTAAGTCTCAAAATTCAATTAAAGTGGCTGAGTTTGTAAAAAAGTATTATCAACAGGACTGAGTTCAAGTTATATAGCAAATAGTGGGGAAAAGAGTGATAAAAATCCACGAATGACTCAAGTAGTCGGCATGAACCCAAAATATGGCAATAAGCCCATATCATGTTGATAACAAACACATCTCACTTAAATACGCGATAAAAAAATATCAATCGAGACGGACCAAATCACAATCCCCAATAGTAAATAACCTCGCGCTCGTCATAAAGTACGTGTTTCACCTCAACATAGCACTACGTTGTGCAAATACAGGGTTTCAAACCCTCGGGATATCATTTACTATCATTAACCACCTCAAGCCGGCAAAAATCCTAACTCGCTATGCCCTTGCCTATCAAATCGGCCTCCTTGCTCCCACTTCTCGAATTCCAGAAAATTTTACATCAAAGGATTACTTATCTCGTCACGAGTATATACAAACCAAAAACTCCCAAATCCGAGCTCCAATGACCCATCAAAACCCAGTTTGAAATATCAAAATCCAAGCCTTAGTTTTTCCTCCTTTTTGATGAATTTTCATAAATTTCTATGTTGATTCTACAATTAAATCATGGATTTAGGTCATAGAAATCACCTCCAATTAACCCCAGTCAAAATCCCCTCGATTCTCGTCCAAAAGCTCTCAAAGATGTTCAAAAATGGTGGAAAAATAACTTAGCTCGCGGAACAAAATGAAACTTTAAACCTTTCTCTGCCCAGACATTTTCGCTTCTGCGACCAATAAACCGCTTCTTCAGTTTCCACTTCTGCGGAATTCCTTCGCTTCTATGAAGCTTTACTATTTTGCTCAGGACCGTTTCTATGGTCTAAATCCGCTTCTGCGGACACCTGCCTGCTTATGTGGAAAGTTCCAATGGCCCATATCCGCTTCACCGGTTTCAACGCCGCATCTGCAAAACACTAACTCCTCATGAAACTAGCACCTGCAACCCTATTTCTGCATCTGCAGAACCACATTTGCAGTCCCTTTGTGGTAGATGCGGAAATACCATAACCATCAAATATCAGCAATAACACAAATCCAAAATTCATCCTGATGACTATCTGAAATCACCCCGAGGCCCCCGGGACCTCAACCAAAAGTGCCAACCCATCCTAAAACATCATTCAAAATTTCTCCAATCATCAAAACACCTCAAACAACACCAAAATCATCAAATTATATCGGATTCAAGCCTAAGTTCTTCTAAAACTTCTGAAATACGCATTTGATAAAAAACCCGACCAAAACACCTCTGAATGACCTAAAATTTTGCACACACATCCCATATCACCTAACGAAGATACAACAACTCTCGAAAATCCATTCCGACTTTCGGATCAAAATCTCACCTATCAACCGGAACTCGCCAAAATATTAACTTTGCCAATTAAATCCTAATTCTACCCCGGACCTCCAAAATCTATTCCGATCACACTCCTAAGTCACAAATCATCCCTCGAAGCTAACGGAATCACCAAAAATCACATCCGAGCCCTCTAACTCATAAGTCAACATCCGATTGACCTTTTCCAAACCAAACCTTCTTTAAAGAGACTAAGTGTCTCATTTCCTTCTAAAACCAATCCAATTCGACTCGTTCACCCAAGACACTTACAATGAAATATAAGGAAGCAAAAAATGGGGGAAATGGGGCTGTAACTCATATGACGATGGGTCAGATCGTCACATCCTCCCCAACTAAAACAAACGCTCATCCTTGAGCGGGTCAAGAAACATACCTGAATCCTCAAACAGGTGAGGATATTTGCTCTAAATCTCCCAATCGGTCTCCAAAGTAGCCTCCTCCACGGGCTGACCTCTCCACTGTACTTTCACCGAAGCTATATCCTTTGATCTCAGCTTTCAAACCTGACGACCGAAAATAGCCACTGGCTCCACATCATAGGTCAAATCATCATCCAACTGAATAGTGCTGAAATCAAATACATGAGACAGGTCCCAACCATACTTTCGGAGCAGAGAAACATAAAATACTGGATGCACGCTTGACAAGGTGGGCGGCAAGGCAAGCTCATGAGCCACATCTCCAATCCTCCCATGTATATCAAAAGGCCCAATAAACCGCGGACTCAACTTCCCTTTCTTTCCAAACCGCATAACACCCTTCATGGGTGAACCCTTCAGCAAGACCTTCTCACCAACCATATAAGACACATCTCGAACCTTCTCGTCCGCATAACTCTTCTTACGCGACTGTGCTGTACGAAGCCTCTCTTGAATCAGCTTCACCTTCTCTAAGGCATCCTGAACCAACTCTGTCCCCAATAGCCTAGCCTCGCCAGGGTTGAACCAACCAACTGGAGATCTACATCACCTCCCATACAACGCCTCACACAGAGCCATTTGAATGCTCGACCAATAACTGTTGTAGTAGGCAAACTATGCAAGTAGCAAAAACTCATCCTAAGAGCCTCCAAAATTAATAACACAGGAACGCAACATGTCCTCCAATATCTGAATAGTACTCTCAGACTGCCTGTCCGTCTGAGGATGAAATGATGTCCTGAACTCTACCTGCATACCCAACTCTCGCCGAAATGCCCTCCAGAACTGAGAAGTAAACTGAGTACCTCTATCTGAGATTATAGACACTGGAACAACATGCAATCGAACAATCTCCTGGATAAATTTCCCTGCCAGCCGCTCCGAAGAATAGGCAGTACATACCGGAATGAAGTGCGCGGACTTGGTCAGCGGATCCACAATCACCCAAATCGAATCGAACCTCTTCAAAGTCCGAGGAATACCACTCACAAAATCCGTAGTGATCCTCTCCCACTTCTACTCAGGAATAATCATCCGCTAAAGTACGCCACCCGATCTTTGATGCTCATATTTTACCTGCTGACAGTTGAGACACCGAGCCACAAATCCTACAATGTCTTTCTTCATTCTCCTCCACCAATAGTGCTGCCTCAAATCGTGATACATCTTTGCGTCACCGATGAATTGAATACCGCGAGCTATGGGCCTCCTCCAATATCAATTCCCGAAGCCCATCCACATTGGGCACAAATTCGGCCCTGCATTCTCAACACACCATCCTCACCAATGGTCACGTCTCTGGCATCATCATGCTGGACCTTGTCCTTAAGGATAAGAATATGCGGGTCATCATATTGGCGCTCTCTGATGCAATCATATAAGGAAGACCGAGAAACCACACAAGCCAACACCCGACTGGGCTCCGAAACATCAAGTCTCACAAACTGATTGGCCAAGGCCTGAACGTCAACTGCAAAGGGCCTCTCCCCAATTGGAATGTATGCCAAGCTCCCTATTCTCACTGCCTTTTGGCTCAAAGCATCGGCCACTACATTGACCCTCCCCGGGTGGTACAGAATGGTAATATCATAATCCTTGAGTAACTCTAGCCACCTCCGCTGCCTCAAATTAAGATCCTTTTGCTTGAAAAAATGCTGAAGACTGCAATAATCGATGAATAAATCACAAGATACGCCATAAAAGTAGTGCCTCCAAATCTTCAGAGCATGAAATATAGCAGCCAACTGCAAATCATGTACAAGGTAGTTCTTCTCATAGGGCTTCAACTGATGAGAAGCATAAACAATAACTCTACCCTTCTACATCAATACATATCCGGTCCCAACTCTCAAAACATCACAATATACAGTGTAAGAACCCAAAGCTGATGGCAAAACCAAAACTGGAGCTGTGGTCAAAGCTGTCTTGAGCTTCTGAAAGCTCTCCTCGCAGTCATCTGACCATACAAATGGAGTACCGTTCTGAGTCAACTTGGTCAAGGGCGATGCTATAGAGGAAAATCCCAAAACAAAATGGCGATAATAACAAGCTAAACCAAGGAAACTACGAATCTCTGTGACTGAGGTCGGTCTAGGCCAACTCTGAACCGCCTCTATCTTCTTCGGATCAACCTGAATACCCTCGCTAGACACCCCGTGCCCTAAGAAAGCCACTGAGTTGAGCCAAAACTCACACTTGGAGAACTTTGCATAAAGGTTCTCCTCCCTCAGTCTCTGAAAATACAACTCGCAAATATTGTGCGTGCTCCTCCATGCTACACGAGTACACCAGAATATCATCAATAAAAACAATAACGAACGAATCCAGATAAGGTCAAAATACACTGTTCATCAAATGCATGAACACTGTTGGGGCATTCCTCATCCCAAAAGACATAACAAGAAGCTCATAGTGCCCATATCTAATCCTGAACGCAGTTTTAATAGTATTTGACTCCCTGATCTTCAACTGGTGATAGACCAAACGGAGATCAATCTTGGAGAACACCCTCGCTCCCTTAAGTTGGTTAAATAAATAAGCAATGCGAGGCAGGGGATACTTGTTCTTCACCGTTACTTTGTTCAATTGCCTATAGTCAATGCACATTCTCATGGTGCCATCTTTCTTCTTCACAAATTGAACCGGTGCTCCCCACAGTGATACACTAGGCCGAATGAACCCCTTATCTAGGAGTTTCTGAAGCTGATCCTTCAATTATTTCAACTCCGGTGGTGCCATACAATATGGCGGAATGGAACTGGGTTAAGTGCCCGACACCAGATCAATACCAAAATCAATATCTCTGTCTGATGGCATGCCCGATAGGTCTGCAGGAAATACATCGGGAAACTCCCTCACAACTAGGACAGAATCAATGCTAGGAGTATCGACTCCAACATCCCTCACAAATGCCAGATATGAAAGGCAACCCTTCCCAAACATACGCTGGGCCTTTAAGAATGAGATCACCTTACTAGGGAAATAATCAGTCACACCACGCCACTCGATCCTCGGTACCCCCGGTATAGCCAAAGTGACTATCTTAGCATGACAGTCTAGAATAGCATGACACGGAGATAACCAGTCCATGCCTAAAATAACATCAAAATCCACCATGCTCAATTGCAATAGATCAACTCGGCACTCCAAACCCCCAATAGTCACAAAACATGACCGATACACAAGGTCTACAATAATAGTATCACCCACCGGGGTAGATACATGAACAAGTAAAGCAAGACATCCTCAGGACGTACCCAAATGATGAGCAAAATATGAGGACGCATAAAAATAAGTGGAACCGGGATCAACTAAGATTGAGGCATCTCTATGGCAGACTGACATAATACCTGTAATGACAGCATCTGAAGCAATGGCATATGTCCTGCCCTGAAGAGCATAAAAAGAGCCTGACCACCGCCTGATCGACCTGCACCTCTGGGGCGACCCCTGGCTGCCTAACTCTCACCCCTAGCTGGCGGGGCTAGTGCTGAAGAAACAGACCAGAAGACGAGGGTTGACCCATCTGCTAAGATGAGCTAGCAGTACGAAAAGGACACTACCTCCACATATGCCCAAAATCTCCACACTTATAACAACTCCCAAGTGCTGGAGAATGGGACTGAAGGGAACCCCTCGCACCGGTGTGACTAGCTGACACACTCGGCCTAGAAGAACCCTGAACAGATGGGGCACGAGATGAACTCTGTGCTGGAAGAGCGCTGAGTGAAGGCTGACTCTGCTAAGAACCATGAAAACCACGACCTGAAGATGGCCCACGATACTCGGGACAGGCCGACTGAGCGAGCCTGAAAGAACGACCCCTACCAAGCTGGAACTAGCCCCTCGAAAGAGCACCACTAAAGCTGCTACAACCTCGAGGCCTCTTGGCCTCCCTCTCCTATCAATCCTAAGGGCGAACCGCCTCAATCTCTCTAGTCATAAGAACGCGAAGATGGTAGTTAATGCCATCAACAAATCTCCTGATCTGCTCACGATTCGACGGAACCATGCAGACGGCATGATGAGCCAACTCTGAAAACCTCAGCTCATACTGAGACATAGTCATATCCCCCTACCGTAGCCACTCAAACTGCCTGCGCAGCTTCTCTTTGGGACTGCGGTACATACTTATCCAAGAAGAGAATGGAGAACTCTTGCCAAGTCAAAGTCACTGCACTAGCCGGCCTACGCCTCTCATACGCCTTCCACCAAGTGAAGGCACCCCCAGTAACTGAAAGGTGGCAAATGCCACACCACCAGACTCCAGAGTCCCTGTTGTACATAGCATATGCTAACACCTATCAAGAAAACCCTAGGCATCCTCGCCCTCAGCACCACTAAATGTTGGAAGCTGTATTCTACCAAACCTCTCGAGGCGACGCTGCTCATCCTACGGCATAACTGGAACCCTGAACTCCTGCAGTGGTGCAACTGGCTGAGCTGAAGGTGGTTTTATAGTCTATAATCCCTGCACTACCTGCTCAGGGGTGCGAGCAACGAGGGTCAGATTGCCTCTCCCAGCCTGCGAAGTAGCTGCTGTTGTGGTGGCTGAAACTGCCTGAGCCAGGCAAGTGCAAACTGTCAAAATCTGAGCCAAAGTCTCCTCAAGACAAGGAATCACTATGCGCACAGCTGGTGCCTAAATTGGTGCTGCTGGAGCCTGGTCCTGAGTTGGGGAAACTGGAGGATCCACAGGTGCTGCCCCTGGTGCTCTACCTCTGCCACGACCACGACCGCGTCCACGGCCTCTGGTGGCCTCAGTGAGTGGTGCTGGTGGTCGTCTGTCACGTCCGGTAGCTCGTTTCCTAACCATCTGTGAAAGGATAGAATAAAGAGAAATTTAGTACACAGATCAACAAGTTCGCACGACAAGACTTTCCTAAAGGTTCTGCATCCTCCAGAGGATAACTATAAACGTCTCTATACCAATCTGCGACTCTACCAAACCAACTCATGACTCGCGATACCTAGTAACCTAGGCTATGGTACCAACTTGTCCGACCCAATTCCTAAACCCGATCGTGATGGCACCTCTCGTGAAGACAAGGCCAGCCAGAAGAATGCAAACACCTTTTTTAAAGCAATTAATTAACGTTAAAAATTCTAACACATGCTTAATATGGCAAATAATGTAGAAATAGCGATAATAACGAGGGAAACCATCCCGACACATCCCAAACCGGGGTGTCACAAGTCATGAGCTACTACAGAGTTTGCTATAATTCTACAAGTATGATATCTGATACAATAGTTTGAAGATAAACATAAATGATAGAGGAAAAAGGGAGACAAGGGGCTGCGGACATCAACAACTACCTCGTAACTCCAACACGCTACCTGGTCTGGAAGGAATCAGTGCTCAGGTGCGAACTCTGCTATGCCTGTATCTGCACATATTATGAGTAATGTGAGTAATCTGACCCTGTGAGTAATAATAATAAATAATAATCGAAGCATGAAAACACATAAATGCACAAGGCAACTCTATATGAGGCAGTATATCACTTAAACAGTAAAAATAGTAAAGATTCAATGAAATCTTCTTTTAAAAATTGGTAAATCGGGTAAAACAACTAGTAAATAGTGAGTAGAAATTTGCCCCTCGGGCCCAGTATCAATCGCTCAGAGCAGTATCAGCCCCTCGGGCTCAGTATCAGTCACTAAGCATAATCTCAGCCCCTCGGGCTCAGCCTCAGATCACATGGGTACCTGCGTTCACTGTGGATGTGCAGTCTCCGGAGGGGCCCCTTATGGCCCAAGCGCTATATCAGCAAAAGGCCTGAAAGCCTTCTCACATCACTCATAATACCTGAAAGCCTCCTCACATCACTCAGAAGGCTTGAAAGCCTCATCACGTCACTCCAACGACCTCATATCATATAAATATATCATAGGCCCTCAGCCTCACTCAATCCAGAAAACATCATAAGCCCCGAGGGCATCAATAAAATAGCAGTGCTCAGCCGAAACAACAGTGGAAATATCAATTAAGTCTCAAAATTCAATTAAAGTGGCTGAGTTTGTAAAAAAGTATAATCAACAGGACTGAGTTCAAGTTGTATAGCAAATAGTGAGGAAAAGAGTGACAAAAATCCACGAAGGACTCAAGTCGTCGGCATGAACCCAAAATATGGCAATAAGCCCATATCATGTTGATAACAAACACATCTCACTTAAATACGCGATAAAAAAAATATCAATCGAGACGGACCAAGTCGCAATCCCCAATAGTAAATAACCACGCGCTCGTCATAAAGCGCGTGTTTCACCTCAACCTAGCACTACGTTTTGCAAATTCGGGATTTCAAACCCTCAGGATATCATTTACTATCATTACTCACCTCAAGCCGGCAAAAATCCTAGCTCGCTATGCCCTTGCCTCTCAAATCGGCCTCCTCGTATGTCGAATCTGATCAAAACCACAACGAATAGATCATACTAGACTAAGCGAACATAACCCAATCGAAAAGAATCAAAAAATATCAAAAATTACGAAATTTGCAAAACCCGAGCGTCGGTCCCACTTCTAGAATTCAAGAAAATTTTACATCAACGGATTCCTTATATCTCCATGAGTCTATACATACTAAAAACTCCCATATCCGAGCTCAGATGACCCATCAAAACCTACTTTGAAATATCAAAATCCAAGCCCTAGCTTTTCCCCCTTTTTGATGAATTTTCATAAACTTCTAGGTTGATTCTATAATTAAATCACATATTTAGGTCATAGAACTCACCTCCAATCAACCCCAGTCGCAATCCCCTTCGATTATTGTCCAAAATCTCTCAAGGATGTTCAAAAATGGTGGAAAAATACCTTAGCTCGCGGAACAAAATAAAGCTTTAAACCGTTCTCTGCCCAGACATTTTCGCTTCTGCGACCGATAAACCGCTTCTACGTAGCTTTACTATTTTACTCAAGACCGCTTTTGCGGTCTAAATCCGCTTATGCGAACACCTGCCCGCTTCTACGGAAAGTCCCAATGACCTATATCCGCTTCTGCGGTTCCAATGACGCATCAGCGGCACCGCAGATGCAGCTCCAAGCCCGTATCTGCGAAACACTAACTCCTCAAGAAAATCGCACCTGCGACCCCCTTTCCGTATCTGCTGTCCCTTTTCCAGAGTTACGAAAATACTAGAACCAGCAAATATCACCAATAACACAAGTCCAAAATTCATCCCGATGGCCATCCGAAATGACCGTGCGGCCCCGGGACCTCTTCCAAAAGTGCTAACCCATCCTAAAACATCATTCAAACTTTCTCCAATCATCAAAACACCTCAAACAACACCAATATCATCAAATTATATCGGATTCAAGCCTAAGTTCTTCTAAAACTTCCGAAATACGCATTTGATAAAAAACGCGACCAAAATACCTCTGAATGACCTGAAATTTTGTACACTAATCCCAAATCACCTAACGAAGCTACATCAACTCTCAGAATTCCATTCCCACCCTCGGATCAAAATCTCACATATCAACCTGAACTAGCCAAAATACTAACTTCGCCAATTCGAGCCTTTCTTCCCCCGACCTCCAAAATAAATTCTGTTCACACTCCTGTGTCACAAATCATCCCCCGAAGCTAACCGAATCACTGGAAATCACATCCGAGCCCTCTAACTCATAAGTCAACATCCGGTTGATATTTTTCAAACCAAACCTTCCTTAAAGAGATTAAGTGTCTCATTTCCTTCTAAAACCAATCAAATTTGACTCATTCACCCAAAACACTTATAATGAAATATAAGGAAGTAGGATATGGGGGAAACAGGGCGGTAACTAACGTGACGACGGGTCGGGTCGTCACACATTTAATCTATAGCTATTTTTTTAAAGTTTTAACTTGTACCCACTTTTTAAACAACTTCAGCCCCCTTTCTGCTCCTCCTCAGTTTTCTTCCTCTTCTTATTTTTTTAGGTTGTGTGCTGTATTAGAAGGAAAAGACAAAGGGAAAAATATTGGCATGAGCTGTCACAGTAGAGAGTTATGTCGGATTCGTGTCAAAGAAGAAGAGATACACATTACATCATAGCTACTGTTCCTATTACAACTTGGCCCCTCCTAAGTGCACTCTTGAGATTTGACCATTGACAGACTTGGATCGTAACATTGGACTGCGACTTGCACCTTCTGTATTCATGAATCCAGTAGAAGCTAGTTCTTTCATGTAAGTTGGAACTGTCAAACAAATAATTGAGATGAATATTGATGCTTGCACATTTTCATGTGTGAGACAAGAGCAAATCAGAAAAATTTTAGCTCTAGAGCTGAAGTTCGCTAGTTAGAAAAAAAAATCAGCTCTAGAGCAGAAGTTCGCCAGTTACAAAATAAAAACTCCAGCTCGAGAGATGAAGTTCGCCAATTACAATATAAAAACTTCAGCTCTAGAGCTGAACTTCAGGCCCGTCTACTGGAATGCTGATGTTTTGCGTGATTGACTTTGCTACTTCAGCCCCCTATGCTGAAGTTATGCGAAAAAAGCGGGTACGCTTGGAGTTTTTTTTGCAAAGCGTATACAAGTTAAAACGTGACATAAAAAGCGGGTATAGATGCAAATGCCCCTTGAAATTTGATTAGTATTTGAAAATATAGTTGAAGAAATATTATCAAAAACCAGATGGCACATATACACATTATGTAAGATTACTAAAGGGCTTCACGAAATTTTAAGTTCAGCTTCAATTTACTTGTCGTTTTAAATTGTTGTATTAAAAAGCTCGGATATTAGTTTTATGTATAATATTTATAAGACCTTTCTATAATTATACATAGAAAAAAGAACCTTAAAAAAAGACAAATCTTGGTAAAGAACCTAAATTATGAACTTAATAAAGAAATATCTCGGTAAATAATAAGTTTTGTGCATTTGTATTTTGATGATTTAACAAACTTCTTGGAATGCATCAAATAAATTTAAGTTAATTATATGCATCAAATAATTTTTTTACATTATCAACACAATTTAACATGTTATAACGGATAAAGTTTCGTGGTTATTTTGTCATTGGGATGAAATTCTCACTTCAGCTGATTTGTATTGGCTTTTGAGGCTTTGGATCCTATATATTCTTGTCCATAGCATTGCCTTTTAGCCAATTAATCTTATACTGTAATTGGTTTTATCACTTTTATGTACTGTAATTAAGTCTTCTATTTTTTCCCACTCCTAATTACCTATTTTCCCATGATAACTTACAGAAATAAAAATGATAAAATTTACAAATGATAACGGAAAAAATATATCAAAATGACCATACTGGTGTGACTCAATATTAGCCACACCAGTGAAAAGAAATAAATTACCCTCTAACTACTTAGTCTACATTTTTTCGCAAAAATACAAAATTAAATTTCAAGTCTTGAAGTATGCGAAAATTAAATGTTGGGAGATTAGAGTCTTGTGTATTATATTTGTATTTCCATTGTATTGATATGTATTTTATGTTTATACAAATTATACGATTTAGTGTGTATACAAAATATTGTATTTTTTTCTTTCTTAAAAATAAATACGGTATACGATTTATTATACTTCCTTCATATCAAACCAAGTCAAGTGGACACTTTACCGTATCTAAAAAATGGATTTAAACCAAGAAAATTCGGTGGTGCAAGAAAATATGAATCTACATCTACTTATTATTTATATTTCATAATTAAATTGCTAATTATATCCCAAAATATAACAATTGGTGTCAATTGACTAGTGGAGCCATAGTAACCGTAATTATATGGTAATTATCAATATACGCATGACCTTAATTAAAAAAATTATATGTTGGCTACTATACACATATATATAAACATTCAATGTAACTAAATATAAAGCGCAACAATGTAATTAACTAGTGTCAATATCTACTTATTATTTATATTTCATAATAAAATTGCTAATTAAATCCTAAAATATAACGATTGGTGGCAATTGACTAGTGGAACCATAGTAAATATAATTTATGGTCACTATCAATATGTACTTATTATTTATATACACGTTAAATGCAACTATATAAAAAGCGCAACAACGTAATTAACTAGCACCAATACCTACATATTATTTATATTTCATAATTAAATTGCTAATTATATCCCAAAATATAACGATTGCTGTCAATTGACTAGTGGAACCATAGTAAACATAACTACATGGTCGCTATCAACATGCGCGTGACCTTAATGAATGAAATTATATGTTTGCTACTATACACATATATATTTAGACATTCAATGTAACTATATATAAAGCTCAACAATATAATTAACTAGCATCAATATATACTTATTATTTATATTTCATAATTAAATTGGTAATTATATCCCAAAATATGACGATTGGTGTCAATTGACTA
>MU671466.1:24658-53642 GCA_026770625.1 Nicotiana glauca | reverse complement strand
AAATATATATATATATATATATATATATATATATATATATATATATATATATATATATATATATATATATATATATATAGAGAGAGAGAGAGAGAGAGAGAGAGAGAGAGAGGGTGAGAGAGAGAGAGACGTTTAATGAAACTATATATAAAGCGCAACAATGTAATTAACTAGTATAAATATCTACTTATTATTTATCTTTCATAATGGAATTGCTAATTATATCCCAAAATATAACGATTGGTATTGATCGCAGACAACTCTGCACTACTAAAAAGTAGCGAGAGAGGGTCGCAATAGCTTTTACCCGATTTGTGGGTCGGGATCGATTCCACAGAGAGTTAGGATAGGAGTCGAGTATCTATTTAGCTTAGGATTGCGTTAATGCTCTTAAATGATCTTCCATTCATTTTTGGTTTTTTCTATATAAAACTACTAACATCAAACTACAAATTAAGATTGAAACTAGATTATGCTAAGATTAGATTGCTACAAGATGTATCTAATAGTACAAAGGGCACTAGGGTAGTGAACTTCACCTAGGTGGCTAATTGACGGATAATTGCATCTAAGGCACGATTGACATGATTGGGGAAATACGTTATAACCGTTACTCAATACAACACACCCTACACCTCTCGGTAGAAAGAGTGGTTTTTCCCAATTGACTCTTTCGAGACCAATTGGGTATGCATATTTGCCCGAGCAACTAGGGTTCAAGTCGGGTAATTAGTCTCTCGAGGTTTAATCCTTTAATTGGGACTATCAAATCTCTTTTGTCCATACCAATTCCTTGTTGAGTTAATTTTGGAGACTTAGGCTCTCTTTCTCAAGAAGAGCCAAGTCAACTTTGCACAAAATAGTGTTTGCAACCACAATTAGTAAACAAAACCATAAAATTTACCCAAATAACAAACACCCATAATCAATCTGAACATAAATCACAACACCTATCAATTACTCACACTAGGGTTGAGCCACAATCCTAGCTAATGGGTTTAGCTACACATGCCTGAAGATAAAAACAGAGAAATAGATGAAGAGAAAGACATATTAGTTAATTACTAATGTAAATACAGGGTTTCAATGATTAAAATTAAGCAAAAGTGCCAAAAATGGCTAAGAAATGGCTTGTCACGAGCGCAACTGCTATTCTAAAATAATTGATACCCTAAAACTAGAAAAAGGTTCTATTTATACTAGGCTGGAAAAACTTGACAAAAATACCCCTGCGGGGTCAGTGTGGACCACACAAAATGAACTGCGACCGCATTAGGCTTTTAACTCTTCAAATTCACTTCTCTGAACTCAGGCTCCGCGGACTGCACAGAATGGACCGCGGCCGCGGAGGCAGCTAGCACGGTCCGCGCAAAGTCGACCGCGGACCGCATAGGCTTGATGATATCAACTCCCCAAACTTAAGCTTTTGCTTATCCTCCAGCAAACAAAATAAGATCCACCCCTTAAGGTAAAATCCAAAAATTTTCAGCTATCCTAAAGTAACCTCAACAAGCATCAATTGTGACTAACAATTGCCCTCAATTCGAATGCATCATTAACAATATTTAACCTTTGAAAAATCATGGATCAAGTGGGAAAGAAGAGCATCAAGACCAGACTCAACATATCAATAACTTTTTCAATTACTTTAGTCATTGTGGAACCCAAACTCACACATCCTCAACTCTCCCTAAGCACACCTCACCTTTTTAGAGTATTGACACATAAATCGAGGTTAATGGGAATTCACTGATCTCTCTCAAGAAAAGGTCACAAGTCCGGCTCTAGGTACCATATGCTTGCCCCGTATGTAAGTGTCCACTAATGAAAGTTTTATCCAATTCAAGATCATATAGGGCTTTTGTGAAGTCATTGTGAAGGTTTTTGGTATAGGGTAGGTCATGTTTTGATCTAAGTGGATTCCATCTTCCCTTAAGCACTTCTTTTGATCCATTTCACACACATTCTCTTGACTTTTTGAGTCATCACACTTCTTTCTAAGGGGTTAGAGAGACACATTGTGACTCTTTCTTATGCATTTCAATTCTTTTCTCCTTTTTCAACTTTTCACATATTTCTTTCTTTTACTTTTCTTGAATCCCTTTTTATTCTTTCTCACATTGAGCATTCTTTTTGTCATTTTCCTTTTCTTTCTTTTTCATTGCCTTTCTTTTCCTTCATTTTTATGCCTTATACCACTTTATTGTCATCCTTGTCTCTCCTCCAAACTTATACTTTTGCCATGTGCTCAATGAAAGATCGGGTGCCAAGAGAGGGTATCTTTTAGAACGGGTATAGACCTGTAACATGGTTTTGAAAGAAAAAAGACTAAGTCTCAAAAGGGTTAACTAGGGATAATATCATTGGTAGGCTATGGAATTTTTTCAACTATCCATTGGATCAAGGAGAGTCTATAATCACTTCTCAAGTAAAATTTCACTTAATATTTCGCCACAACAAACATTCAGGGCAAGTTCTGGACCAATGGCTTGGGAATTGGACTCGCAATTTGATTTCTCACCCCACAATCTAAGGGATTGCTAAAGACATCGAGTCGGGAGCCCACAATAACCTTAGATACGATTTGAGCACACAATGGTCCGAAAAACCATTTGATAATTGTTGGTCAACACAAGATTCTCAGGGCCACTACATTAACCATCCTAAACATAACAATTTGTCTCTGACCATGTGATCAAACGCAAATGTGTTGGGCCCAAGTAAAGCTTTGATGGAGGTACCCTTAACTACAAACTACCAAAAACAAAAACAAAAACGGACTCAAACCCTTAACAAGATTGTCACGCCATCTATCATGGGAAAGAGCCACCCGGTTCACACAATACTCCATATTTGGAAAGAACCGTGGCATTAAGAAAACCAAAGGCTTATTAAAATGTCCAAAACAAAACAAAAGGCTACGAGCCTATATAAGAAGCTAAACACACAAAAAATTGCAAAAATAGAAAATAGAATGAATATGTACAATAGGGGATTTGAGTATACAACGGGGAATGAATATATACAATAACGTAACTTTATATACTGACCAAAGGAAAGATAAAAATTGCGGTAAAAGTAATTAAATGTAAAATTATATACAGACCAAATGAAAAGTAGAAAGTATAAAATGAATCAGTATATAACAGTCATCCAACAAAAATATAGGGCGCACCCCCGCAAATAAAAGTTGTCATTGTCCCCAATGCCAACTAAACCAAATAAGCACCAAAAATAATAAAGAAAGGATGCAAAAACTCCATAAGCCTTATCTGTCTGCATAGGATCATGAGTGGTCCCTGGGTCCTCTGTGCGCTCGGGAAGCTCAGACCGGTTCCCAGTATCTTGATGCTCAGCAACTGGAACTCAGGCCTCGACTTGGACGGGATGTGGATCTGGTACATCCTGTGGCTCACTGGAGGAAGGCTCTGGTAGGTCCGCCAACTGGATGATGGCATCGTCTGCTCTCGGGATCGTCGTCTTCCTCTTCGGAGGCATCTATAACTGCTCCGATTGTGGCTCAGATGCTAAAACTGGGTCCTAAAATAATAGATCTAAAGGCAGCTGGTCTGCCTTCAGTCTATCCACATCCGCTCGTAGCTCCTTCATAGACTCCTTAAAAGACCGTGTCTTTCTAAGCTTCTTGTGCACCCGAGCAAGCTCTTTGAGAGCCTTGCTATGTGAATTCACTGCCTTAGCCAAGGCACCCTGAGTATTGAGAATCTTCTATTGCGTTTCTAGTATCTTCTTAAATGTATCATCAATGGACTGTGGGACCTATGCCGGCTGAGGTGCCGACTGAGCTGCAATCGTGGAGGCCCACGTAGAAAACTTGGATGAAGAAGAATATATCCAGTTGTTTAGACTCTGAAGCATCTGGCTCAACCGGTGGGCAGTGATAGGATGGGCCCGTGATGATTTGATCTCCTGACCTGCTGATGTGGAAGGGCTAGGAGGAATGGCTGAAGATGTAGAAAGGCCGAGAGGTAGGTCAAAAACAATGGAGGCAGGCTTAGTGGGGGTCTCTATCACAACTGGCTCTTCAGACTGGCCAGTTGGGGGAGAAGCAGGGGCTTTGTAGTTCTTGTCCTTGGGGTTGTCATTCCCCTACAAGTTGCACCAGGAGAATGGTGCTATCTCCTTGCTATTGACATCATATGGCTTTTTTTCAACCTCCAAATCCCCAAAATACATAGAGAGGGTGCTGGGGAAAGGGTAGTTCTGATCATGCTCTGCTCCTACTAATGAGATAATTTTGGGGCATCATATTCCCCACATTTATGGGGTATCCCGCCATAATCGAAGCAACCAACACAGCCCTGTGGAGAAGAAGGGTCTGTTCATGTGTAGTAGGGTCCAACTGGCTGCAAACGAAGGCCTCCCAGCCCCTAGCCTCAATTTTCAGGGTCCTCCTCAATATTTTTACTCCCAAAGTCAACCACTCAGTAACGGTACCTAGGATCTCCAGGTACTAAGCTAACCATGGACGTACCCCCTCACCTATCTCGAACTTTTCCAGATATAGAGTCTCGTCCTCCTCATTGAATCCCAAGTATTCGTTTAGGTATTTCTATTCAAAATAACACAGTCTTGTTACAAACCTTAGTCACTTTGGAGCGCTTTTTTATATGGGCTACAATGCAATAAAACTCCTTGACCATGTGTTCGTTGGCATCTATATACTTCCCCATAAATTTTTCCTAACCCACTCTAGTCCTAAATTACCTCTGCACGTCAGGGTTGTGGAGTAACATATCGTTGTCAATGAAAATCCTCTCCGATATCGAATGTCTCACCGACCACCACTCCCTAAACTTATGATATGCCACCTGGCTCACAAACCTATCCTCCCAAACATCGGGCCTTCTAGTTCAGGTAATGCCTCCCACCTGAGGCTCACCACCCTCAGGTACCTCCTCACCTCCCTAAACCTCCTCCTCACCTTCGTTTACACCCTCCCCGGATAATGAAGCTGTAGGGGAGGTGGAGTACTCGCCACTACCGGCTGCTAAGCCCCCTCAGATGACTCAGTAGGAACATGCTCTGGTGATTGCGCAGTGGGTGATAGTTGAGGAGTGTCGTCTGTCAATCTGAAACTCGTGATGATATGAGTTGGCACCGAGTCTGAGGAGATGTCTTGGGATGGCACATACTCACTCCCTGACTGATCACAGGCTCTATCAGCTGCCTTCATTGCTTTTCTCATGTTCTTTATGTTTTGTCTAGCCTAGGGAGTGAGTTTGACAAATATTTGCTTCCCTACCCGGGAGGAATCGCCTCGGCCAGGTTGTTTTGAGCCTTTACCTCATTGATTAACCATTGTCTTCAAGCACAAGCATCTAACTTTGTTAGTATCAATAGAAGCAGTGAAAAATATGTACAGAATGAATTGCAGAACAGAAGCAAACAGTTGCAGACACATTTGCAAAACATGGCATGTGCGGATCGCACAAAATGGTAGTACGGCCGCACTGAGGCCACTGCGGACCGCACAAGAATGACCGCGGTCCGCACAGGTATAAGGTCCCAAAAATAAGCTCTCTAAATCTCACCACTGCGGCCCACACAAAGTAGTACCACGGCCGCACTGGTCTAGTGGGACGGCAAAACATATAGTGCGGTCGTACTAGACAAAGGTCATCTTTCAGAAGTTCAACACAGCGGTCCGCACAAAGTGATAATGCGGCCGTAGTGAAGCCACCGCGGACTGCAAAAACATGGCGGTGGTCTACGGTGGGTGCCCAGACTTGGCACTGAGTTAGGGTTTGAGGATTAGCTAATTGGTTCAAGTTTTCACCTAGTTAGGGTCCCTACTCAATTACCCAGTTCATTCTATTCACCAAGCACACAAAAATTAACAATTAAACTAACCTAATCTATCAACCAGAGAAATACGGGAAGAAAAAAAAGCTACAAGCTAATAGAAATGAAAATAAAATGAAATTACAAAATTAAACTAAGAAAAGTTGAGTGATATGTTACCGAATATTGAAGATGAAGTGCAGTTAATCAATGTGAATCAAGAATTACAGTCCAGGGAATATAGTGAACAGTAACATGATGCTCTGAGGTTCAAATTTGCGAAAAGGGTAAAAGGTGGCCCTTGGGGTCTATTTATAAAAAAAGAACCTGGGGCCCATTCTCACCTACCAGTGCGGCCGAAAAAATGGACCGCGGTCTGCACTAATTACCTTTGTTCAATTCCAGCTCAGTCACCCACCGTGGTCCGCACAAAATGGACTGCGACCGCGGTGGTCCACACCAAATCAACCGTGGCCGCGGTGGAAAACTTCAGAGAGCAACTTTGTTACCCTTTTGCCAGTGCGGACCGCATAAAGTGTAGTGCCGCCGCATTGGATACTTCAGAGACTGAACAAATTTGCAATTATGTCCTGCACTGCATCAACTCAATCCTGCAATATTTCACAACCAGTTAGCCCAAAAATCAATCCTATACTACTAAGAAAATCAAAGAAAAGAAAAAGAAAAAAACATGGGTTGCCTCCTAAGATGCGCCTGATTTAACGTCGCGGGTTACCATCACATCATTTGAAATGAACAACAGCCACCATATGACTATCATCAAACTTCCCAAGATAACGCTTGACACGGTGCCCATTCACTTAAAGACTTCACCATTTTTGTTCTTCAAATCTAGAGCACCAAACGGAGTCACACACACAACTTCAAATGGTCTACACCACTTGGATTTTAGCTTTCTCGGGAACAACCTTAGACGAGAATTGAACAAGAGCAACAAATCACCACTTTGAACTCCTTTCCACGAGCATATTTGTCATGAAGGTACTTCATCTTATCCTTATACAACGAGGAACTAGAGTATGCATGGAACCAGAATTCATCAAGTTCATTGAGTTGTTCAACACGAAGGTTAGCCGCAACATCCCAATCAAGATTAAGCTTCCTCAAGGCCTACATGCCTTATGCTCCGACTCCACTAGTAGATGAAATTCTTTCCTAAACACCAACCAGTACGGTGACATACCAATTGGGGTATTGTAAGCGGGCCGGTAATCCCGTAGAACATCATCTAACATTTTAGACCAATCGATCCTATTGGCATTGACAGTTTTAGAAAAAATGCTCTTGATCTCCCTGTTAGATACTTCAACCTGCCCACTTGCTTGTGGATGAAAAGGTGTAGAGACTTTGTGGTTGACACCATAATTGGAAAGTAATGCATCAAAAGCTTTATTACAAAAATGTGATCCTCTATCAATAATCATTGCCCGAGGTGTACCAAACCTTGTAAAATGCTCTTCTTTAGAAATTTCACCACACTCCTAGCTTCATTGTTGGGCAAGGCCACGACCTCAACCCATTTTGACACATAATCAACCGCTACAAGAATGTAAGTGTGACCACACGAGCTAACAAAAGGGCCCATAAAATTGATACCCCATACATCAAAGATATGAACTTCAAGAATTATGTTTAGAGGCATCTCATCTGTCTTGGAAATCTCGCCCGCTTGTTGACATTGATCACATCTTTTTACTAGATCACTTGCATCTTTTAACAAGGTTGGCCAATAAAAACCACAACTCAAAACTTTCAAAGCCGTTCTCACCCCTCCATGATGGCCGCCATAAGGTGAAGAATGACATGCCTCCGAAATACTCAATTGTTCTCCCTCCGGGACACACCTTCAAATCACACCATCCGTGTAAATCTTAAACAAGTATGGGTCATCCCAATAGAAGTCCAAAATATCCCATTAGAACTTCTTCATTTGGTTAGAAGAGAGCTCACATGGGATGATGCCAGTCATAATGAAATTAGCAATGTCCGCAAACCATGTCATATCACACATCGACACAGAAAGTAGTTGCCCATCGGAGAATGTGTCATTGATCTCTAGCCCATCCCATGACCTTCCTTCCTCCTCCAAGTAGGACAAATGATCCGCAACTTGGTTCTCACTACCTTTTCGGTCCACTATTTCCAAATCAAACTCTTGAAGTAGTAACACGCATCTCATTAATCTTTCCTTTGAGTCTTTCTTTGTCATCAAGTACCTAAGGCAACATGATCGGTGTGCACAATGACCTTAGCCCCATAAAATACGATTGGAACTTTTCCGCTGCAAAATCTATGGCCAACAATTCTTTCTCGGTAACCGTGTAATTCCTTTTAGCCTCATTCATGGTATTTCTTGCATAGTACATTGGGTGAAACATTTTGTTAACCTTTTGACCCAAGACAGCCCCAACTGCAGTGTCACTTACGTCGCACATGAGCTCGAAGGGTAAGCTCCAACACAGTGCGGTAATGATTTGGGCAGTGGTAAACTTATGGTTGAGAAGTTCAAAGGCTTCCATGCATTTCTCATCAAACACAAACTTATCATCTTTCTCTATAATCTTGCAAACGGGATTCATAACCTTCGAAAAATCCTTGATAAACTGCAGGTAGAATCCCGCATATCAAAGAAAAATCCTCACCCCTTTGACATAATTTGGGGGGAGGGAGCCTTGAAATTACCTTAATATTGGGTTTGTCTACTTCAATCCCATACTTAGAAATTTTGTTACCCAACACTGTGCCCTCTTCAACAATGAAGTGGCATTTTTCCCAATTAAGAACGAGATTCGTTTCTTCACATCGGGACTCTATCTGAATTTCCCAAACACTCTTCGAATGAATCACCAACAACGATAAAATCATCCATAAAGACCTCTAAAATGTCTTCCACCATGTCAATGAAATAGCAATCATTCATCGTTGGAAGGTGGTCGGAGCATTGCACAACCCGAACAACATCAGGAAGAAAGCAAAAGTACCATATGGGAAGGTGAATGTAGTCTTCTCTTGGTTCTTCGGAGCAATTAAAATTTGATTATACCGCGAGTAGCCATCCAAAATGCAATAAAAAGCACGCCCCGCAGGGCGATCAAGCATTTGGTCAAGGAATGGTAAAGGGAAATGAACTTTTCAGGTCACCTTGTTCAGTTTCTAGTAGTCCAAGCATACCCTCCATCCGGTAATGGTCCGAGTGGGAATAAGTTATTTGTTGTCATTTGTCACCACAGTTATCCCACCCTTCTTCGGCACACATTATACCAGAGAAGTCCATGAGCTATCGGAGATAGGGTACACAACCCCGGCATCCAACCATTTTATCACTTCTTTCTTCACCACCTCTTGAATTGCCTCATTCAATCTTCTTTGATGCTCCAGGGAGGGTTTTGCATTATCCTCCAAAATAATTTTGTGCATGCAGGACGCGGGGCTTATTCCTTGAATGTCGGCCAATGTCCACCCAATTTCTTTCTTCCTCCTTTTGAGAACCGCCAAAGTGGCATCTACCTACAAGTTAGTGAGGCAAGAAGAAAGAATAACTGGTAAAGTAGAATTTGAGCCCAAGAACTCATACCTGAGGTGTGAACGAAGTGGCTTGAACTCAAACACCGGTGGCTCCTCCAATATCCTCATGTTGTGCAACCTGCCCCTGCACCTGTCTATGAAGTCCTGAGCTCCTCATGACGCTCACCCGAAGACTGGAGGCTGAAGCCTGGTCCATCTATCCAATAACTTCTGTGGGTCACCATCTACAGCTAGCCTGGGCTGGGGTGCCTCTGCAGCAACTGGCTGAGCCCCATCTACTGGTAGTGCACCCGGAGTCTGATATACTGCAGCTTCATGGCCTGGAGCCTGAGCAGTACGGGTCTGGGCTCCCCCTCCTGCCTTTGAGGTAGCTGGATCTACTGGAAATAAACCAGCCTAGGTCATAGTATCCATAAACCATAGCATGCGGCCCATGATCTCCTGGAATCCCGGTACTGTCATGAAATCCGTCGTGGTAGGCTCAACTGCGGGCACCTCGCCCTGCTCCTCAATGATAGGGTCCTACACAGGGTCTGCCAGTGGTACAGCTGGAATGGCTCTAGGACGCCCTCGTCCCCTACCACGGGTCGGTGTCCTCCCCCGGCCTCTACCTCATCCTCTAGCAATGGGGGGAGCAGCTCCTCCCGTGTCTGGAACGTCGGCGGTACAAGTTCTCACCATCTGTGAGAGAATAGAAGAGGGAATTTAGTACTCTAAGCAGTGCACGATACGAAATGAATAAAGAGTAGCCTTTCCTAATACCCTATAGCCTCTCGAAGATAAATACATACGTCTCCGTACCGATCAACAAGGTTCTATCAGGTTTGCCCATACTCGTACAACCCTAGGAACCTAGTGCTCTGATACCATGTTGTCACGACCCATTTTCACAATAGGTCATGAGGGCGCCTGACACCCTTGTCAAGCAAGCCAATTGTAGAAATATTTATGAAATACCTATGTTACTTTTAATTGGAATATGTGAGTAATCACTCAATTTGGAATTTAAGCCAGATGAGCTGAATACTATAATAACGTAATTACAGCCCCAAAAATAAGGGTCTACCACAGTGTGTGCCAGAACCCGGTGTTACATGCTACGGGCAACTAGTAGAATATACATCTAAAAGAATATCACACTACTCTATTGTATGGATCCAAATAGACAAAAAATAATAATAAAAAAGAAAGACTTCTTCGGCTGCGGATCGGCATGGAAGGAAAGCAGCTCACCGTAGAAGTCCCAAGTCCGCTCGCTAATGCACACCAGAGTAATAACCAGATCGACCTGCCTCAAACCTTGTACATTTAAGTACAGAAGCATAGCATGAGTACATAAACAATATGTACCCAGTGAGTATCCTGCCTAATCTCGAAGAAGTAGAGACGAGAGGTCGACTTGGTACTCACTAGGGTCAAATAATATTTTAAGTATGATTTAAACGATAAGAATTATTCTATACACAACAGTTTACAACAAGGGGTATAATTCATGTTCTCCCTAGAATTCTAACTAATCAAGTATCAAAACTACAATTATCAATTCATATCCGGCCATGAAAGGAAATATCAGCATTTGACGTTCTCAGGCAAAGCTAAATAAGCATGCGCAAATATGCCGAGGCGACAACCCGAACCAACAGAAATAAATTGTGTACTTGTCGAGGGTCGACGGCACGCCTATAGGTACATTTATTACCCCTTTCGTGAATCACCCATGTGACGCGGTCAAATATAAATAAGCTCATGGTCAAGCAACAACAACAATCAATACGCATATGAGGGTGACTATACAAAGATAAGCCAATTATTTCCTTTTTAAAGAGTCAATGGATTAAGGTCATTTTTCCAATCCTTTCTTTTTAGTCACATGGGTTCATATAAATCCAAGGTAATCAATTATACTTGAAAATCACGTAAAGCATGCTCATGGGTCCTAAACTACCCGGACTTAGCATAATAGTTGCTACGCACGGACTCTCGCCACCTAGTACGTACGTAGCCCCCGATACAATGACAACTAATTTAATTATTATACCTATGTGGACCTTTCCCTCTTACAAGGTTAGAAAGGAGACTCACATCGCTTCAATGCATGCTCCCAATATCAAGATCAAGCCCGAGCTCTCAAATTCGGAGTCGAACGATCACGAACTAGTTAAAATAAATAAGAACTAATCAATATAGGCTTACAAGGTCAAATTCTAACTATTTAAGTAATTTCCCGACCTTTTCCACAAGTTTCCTAAATTCTGACCCCAGGCCCACGTGCCCGAATTCCAATATTTTTCAAAGGAAATTGTTCTCAACATCCTAAGGATCAATAATATATCATTTCTAGTTCATTACATAGCGTTTTACATGCTTAAATCTTAATTTTACTAAAACCCTAGGTCTAGCTCTAACCCTTGATTTTTACTAATTTTTAGTGTTTAATCTACCTAATGTTCATGTAATTAAACTCATAACGGAGGAAGATTACTTACCTTGCAATAGTATGTTGAAACTCTCTCTTTGGAACCACCAAAATCGCCAAGGTGTGGAGTTGTGTATGGAGTAAATGACTTGAGTTTGGATTAAATGAACTCACTGCCCCGTAGCGATATCCGCTTCTGCGGTGCCACGACCACTTCTGCAGGAACCGCTTTTGTGGAAAATGGCCGGATTTTACGGAGATGGCCCAAGAAGCCTGGACCGCTTCTGCGGTCAGGTGCACGCTTTTGCGGGTCCGCTTATGCGGATGTCCAACTGCTTCTGCGGTATTGGGCCTAGGGTGCCGGACCGCTTCTGTGGTCTGGGGGCCGCTTTAGTGGGACCGCTTCTGCGGTTCCTGGGCCACTTCTGCGGATTCCCCTTGGCCTTGCCCTTTCCGCTCCTGCGATGAAATGGCCGCATCTGCGGTACCGCTTCTGCGGTCCAACAACCGCAAATGCGATTATGACAGAAGCAACAAATCTTCAGCCCTTCTTCAATTTCTAACTTCGCTCGAACCTCGCTCGTTTGACGCTCGGGGCTCCCAAGCCCCGTCCGAACATACCGACAAGTCTGAAATCACGAGGCGGACCTACTCGAACCCTTGGAACTCTCAAAACAATGCTAAATGTTGGAATCGCCCCCTAAAACCAAATGAATCAAACTATTGAATTTTCAAGTTCTTAATTCTCCTCTAACGCGTCAAAACGCCCTTAAACTACTCGTATTGACACCAAATTTTACGAGCAAGTCTTAAACGACATTACGGACCTGTACCAAGCTTTGAAACCGAAATATGAGCTCGATACCTATGGAATCAATGATTTCTTAGTTTGTTTAATTCTTTAAAGCTTCAATTAAATAATTTTAGATAAAAATTCATTACTCGGGCTAGGGACTTCAGAATTCGATTCCGGGCACACGCCCAGGCCCCATATTTTCCCACGGACCCTCAGAAATTGTCAAATCATGAATCCGGGTCCATTTTCCCAAAATTTTGACCTAAGTTAAACTTGGTCTTTTAAGAAAATCCTATAGAAGCAAATGGGCATATTTTACTCAAAACCCTTCCAACTCCTCAACCAATCGCCCCCACAAGTCATGAATTAGTTGAAGCAAGTACGGAAGGCTTAAATTTAGAGGAACATGGTTCTAAAAGGCAAAACGGCTGGTCGGGTCGTTACAGAAGTCATAAACACCTCCTAACAAGAAAATCTCAGTGGAAATAACAAAAGCCAAATCAGCGATTAATTTCTAAACTTCTCATAAACCCCTGCTTAAATGAAATTTGTTTAAAAACATTTATCTAGTATTTTCGACAGAGGCTCAGTATAATGATGAGTGAAAATAGTCGTTAAATCAGCATATTCGATAGAAACTCACTCTAAAGAGAAGTGAAAATCAATATGTTCATAATCAGGCCCCTCAGGCAAACATCACTCATGTGCATGTATATATCTATCGCCCCTCGGCTAGCCTCTCAGTCACTCGTGACTCAACTCCTACAAATCAGCGCTCACACTTAGCATTGACGCTCAATAGGTACCATATAGTAACCGCTGCAGCGTGCAGCCCGATCCATATATCGCTGCGGCATACAACCCGATCCATATATATAGTCAACTATGCTCACTGGGGGTGTCCAGACTCTGGAGGGGCTCCTACAGCCCAAGCGCTATATCGTTGCGGCGTGTAGCCCGATCCATTACAGCCCAAACGCTATATCGTTGCGGCGTGCAGCCCGATACATATATATATATATATATATATATATTGTTGCGGCGTACAGCCCGATCCATAGATATATAATCCTCACAACCAGGCCCTCGGCCTCTCTCAGTCATCAACTCACGATCACTCGGACCATCAATAAAATAGGGAACCCAGCCCAAACAGTTTTCACATTTCTAAGAAATATAGTGATAAAACCAGATTTAATAATAACCAAGTAAAAACATTGTTGAGGATATGCTTTCAAAACAAATATTGTGAGGAAAAATAGTAAAAATGCCCTTAAGGGTCTTAACAGGTCGGCACAAGGCCCCAAACATGGCATACATCCCAAAATATAATGTCAATCTCCAGAACATGGGATATCATAAGGATTCAAATCAAATACGCAACTTAACAATCGTATGGGACGGACCAAGTCACAATCCCCAATGGTGCACAACTCCACGCTCGTCATCTAGCATGTGTGTCACCTCAAAATAACACAACGATGTGTAATTTGGGATTTCAAATCCTTAGGACAGTATTTGCAATCATTACATACCTCGATCCGGTCTAAACTTTAGCCCGCGATGCCTCGCCTGCACGAATCGACCTGTGGATGCTCCAAATCTAGCCACAATCAGTACATAATCATTAAAATATGCTGAGGGAGCGAAACCCACTCGAAAATATCCAGTTTAACATCAAAATCCCGAAATTGCTCAAACCCAGCCCTCGGGCCCACGCTTCGAAATCTGACGAAACTCACAAAATCCGGCAACCCATTCAACCACGAGTCCAACCATACCAAAATTACTAAATTCCGATCACAACTCGGCCTCCAAATCTTCAAATCTTATTTTCAAATCCCTAGGTCCAAATCCCCAATTTGCACCTCAAAAATATGTAATCTAGTTGGATTATTCGATGATAATTCAATATGATAGAGTAGAAATAATCACAAGTGACTTACCTCAATATTTTCCATGATTTCTTGCTCAAAATCGCCCCAAGCCGTGTTCTTTCACCAAAAAATGTCAAAATGAGCTAAAAAAACGTAACAGCCTTAATAAATACGATTCTGGTTGCTAAAGGCTTAATTCCCGTCGCTAAAAGGTCCAATCTGATCGCTAAAGCTGCATACCAGATCTGATGCACCAGCAGTCTTTAATTTCACTAAAATGGATCTAACTCTATCGTACAAACTCGGAATTCCATGATTCTTGTTCCTATGAGTCACAAATAATGGTACAAACATATTCCTTCAATCGAAACTCAATTCGGAGCTCGTTCGCTTAGTGCGATATCCATTTCGTTCGTTAAACAATTTACTCAAGATTCGCGTCAAAAACCCAATCGCTACTTGATGAAATTAGAACAAACTTTCCAGATCACTCCTATAATTCTTTATCAAAATTTTGAAAGTCTTAAAATCAAATTTTAATCTCTAGAACTAAAAATAGAGCTTTGGATCATTACATGCTTATGCTCAAAACGCCAAAATCTTCCAAAACCTCTTCCAAAATATATCCGAGCCTCATGGTACCCCGACCAAACATGCAAACACACCCCATAACATAATTCAAACTTGTTCCAACATTCATAACTCTCAAAGAAACATCAAAACATTAAATCACCCTCTGATTCAAGCCTAAGAATTTCAAAACATCCGAATTTCAAATTCAATCAAAAAGTCTAACCAACCTCGTCCGAATGACCTGAAATTTTGCATACACATCACAAATGAGACAAAAGACCTACTCCCATTTTCGAAATTCCATTCTGACCCCGATATCAAAATTTCCACTGCCGACTAGAAAATGCCAAATTTCCAATTTTGCCAATTCGAGCCTAAATCTACCACGTACCTCCAAAATACATTCCGGGAGTGCTCCTAAGTCCAAAATCACATAACGGAGCTAAAAAAATGATAGAAATCCAAATTCAAGATTGAATACTAAAAAGTCAAAACTTGGTCAAACCTTTCAAATTTCATGCTTCAATTGAGAACTCTTCTTCCAAATTCATTCTGATTACCCTGAAAAATCAAAACCAACAATTTACATAAGTCATAATACATCACACGGGGCAAGCCATGCCCGAGAACTGGCTAGCAAAGTGGAAAAGTTCAATACGAGCGGTCGGGGTCGTTACAATATGGGTTTATACTACAAAAAAAGGATGGAAATACGTAAAAAAAAAACTTTGTGGAAAATAGGGTTTGAAACCTTGAGATCTTCCATGTATTGGTAATTTAGTGGTGGGAGAGAAATATTCCAAAGGTTATTGAAAGGGCGTTTTGGGTATAAAAATATGCCTGAAACCCTAATTAGGGAGTAAAATTACCCGAATGACCCCATTTGGGTCAATCTGGCCAAAAACGGTATGGCCAAAAGGATTTTTCCTTTGTCCTTGGGATGAAATTCTCACTTCAGGTGATTTGTGTTGGCTTTTGAGGCTTTGGATCCTATATATTTATAGCATTGCCTTTTAGCCAATTAATCATATATTGTAGTTGGTTTTATCACTTTTATGTACTGTAATTAAGTCTTCTATTTTTTCTCACTCCTAACTAACTATTTTCCCATGATAACTTATAGAAATAAAAATGAAAAAATTTACAAATGAGAAAGGAAAAAATATATCAAAAAGTTGTTCCGCTGTCTGGTTCCGATCCTGATTCCATTCATACAACGAATTGCCAGTGCTACAGCGGATCCTTTGGTTTTAAAGCTGGAATGAAAGTTATTTGATATTAAACATATGTTGCATAGAATTACTTAAATTAGTAAAAATTACACAGGGCGCCCTATTTGGTCGCCCCCATTTAAACTATATCCATTTTTTTTTAAACTTTTAACTTGTACCAACTTCTTAAATAACTTCATCCCCCTTTCTCCTCCCCTTCTCTTCCTTCATTTTCTTCTTCTTCTTCTTCTTTTCTTTCTTCATTCTCATCGTCCAATTATCTTCTGCCTTCTCCTTGTCTCCAAATTGATATAAAAGAAAAACTTTGACCTAGAAGTTGATAGCTGATGATAGGCTATAATTACGTATTTTAGTCACTTATTACACTCTAATTTACTACACTTTAATTGAGTTTGAGCTTTAATGGCTAGTGTCTTGCACTAACTATGTCTTTTATGCCTTGTAGGAGTGATTCCAAGCTATGTAGATGTTATGAAATGAATTTTAGTAATTTGGAGCTTTGAAGTCTGAGTAAAATCTCAAGGAATTAAGCCGGGATCGTGTTTGGGGGTCAACGGATGATAGTTAGAGCGAACGAAGAATCGAGTAGGCATATCACGCACTGTCCAGTAAAATGGATGTAATGTTTTTCTCCCCACTCCATTTGGACCCCATAATATACGGATGGAAAGCTAACTCAAAGGGATACAACTTTCTTGATTTATATTTTTTCAAATTCAAAACGGAACAGGGTGAAAAGTGCACGTCAATAGCGCGGCCGCGCTCAGGCCGCGCTCGTCAAGCAGAATACTGGGCCACTAGCGCGGCCGCGCTAGTCAAACCCGGGAAAAGTGTCCTTTTTCACATTGGAGAAGGTATAATTGTTTGGGCCCAACCCTACTTGGTATATATACATGGAAAATGTTATTTTTAAGGGTTAGACATACTTTTGACAAAGATTCGACCTAAGGAGGCAGAGACACAATTGGAGCAAGACAGAGAATTCTTCTACGAGTTTTTCCTTCCTCTTCCTATTTTTCATTGTGGTTATGAATTTTAGTATTGTAGTTTTACATAATATTATGAATAGCTAATTTGTTATCTAGGATTTGTATGGAACCTTTTGTAGGATAAATTCTTGTTATGTTTTTATATAATTGAGCTGTTGGATTTCTCTACTTTTCAACTACGTGTTTTTTGTTGTTGATTGAATGACTATTGATTGATTGTGCCTATTTATTATGTGTTGCTTGAGAAAGAATACATATTTAGGTGGTTTTTGAACAACGTCACTCCTAACTTATGTGAGAAATCAATACAGTGGGTTTAGAGGCAGGTTTAGAAATAACAAAGCCTTGACGTGGTCATAATGAGCGGTTAGATAAAGCCAACTAGCGTAGTTCGAGAGAATATGTCCAGTAAATTGTTGTAGTTTCTCGAGAGAGAATTACAGCACCTAAAGTGCTCACGATCAGTGGAGAATACATTGGCAAAAATTGTAGGGAACATAGCTAGAAGGATTCCGACAATTGAGGAAATCATAACTCTAGACCTCCTTAATTTAGTCTCTAACCTTTTGTCTCGTTAGTTGATAATTTTACTGCTTTGTAGTATTTTCTAGTTAATTAGTTAGAAATATAAATCGCAATCTTTATAATTTTGAAAATTTTTCAATCTTGTCTTCTTGGTTATATTTAACAGATACAGCTAAGCCTTAGTTCTCTGTGTGATTTGACTCCGGACTCTTAGACCGGATTATATTTGCAGCAACCACTTATCCTTTTAAGGGCTAGAGTTGGGCGTGATCAAATTTTGGCGCCGTTGCCAGGGAACTAACGGCGTAGTTATAGCTGTATATATTGCTAGGGTTCAAGTTTTAACTTTTATTTTGTTTTGTTTTTTTTATGTCACGACCCGATTCCCGAATCCGGTCGTGATTGCGCCTCTCGTGAAGACTAGGCCAGACAAACAAAATGAAACACCTCTTTTAACAATTCAATTAACATAAGAAAATCTAAAACATTATTTAAGATAACCATAATTTTGGAAACAACGATAATAACAAAGGGAAACCATTCCAAAACAGCCCAAACCGGGGTGTCACAAGTCATGAGCTACTACAGAGTCTGCTATTAGTCTACAAAGTACGAAGTCTGATTCCAAATTCTGAAGAAAACATAAATGATAGAGGATAGGGGAGACACGGGGCTGCGGATGTCAACAACTACCTCGTAACTCCAAATCACTGCCTGGTCTGGAAGGATCAGCGCTCAAGAGAGGACCGTACTATGCCTGAATTTGCACACACGGTGCAGGAAGTAATGTGAGTACTCTGACCCAGTGAGTACTAAGTATAAATAATGACCGAAGGCATGAAAACACGTAAAGGCACAAAGCAATTCTATATGAGGTAGTGAAAATCACTTAAAGTAGTAAACAGTGAAAAATCTAACGAAAACTCTTTTAAAACAGGTAAAACAGATTATTTAACAGGTAAATGAAAAGTAGACATCTGCCCCTCAGGCTCAATATCAATCGCTCAGAACAGTATCAGCCATTCGGGCTCAGTATCAGCCACTCAGCAAGTATCAGCCCCGCGGGCTCACTCTCACATTATATGGGTACCCGTGCTCACTGTGGGTGTGCAGACTATAGAAAGGACCCTTACGGCCCAAGCTCCATATCAAGCCACCTTGTGGCATCATCACTCAGCACTCGTATTCACATCACTCGGCCTCACATCACTCAAGCCACCTCGTGGAATATAAAACAGCTCAGGCCCTCGGCCTCATATCACTCAGCATATTCTCACATATGGCCCTCGGCCTCACTCAGTTCAAAAATCCTCACAAGCCCTTCGGGCATCAGTAAAACAGTAGTGCTCAGCCCAAAGAACATTAGAAATATCATTAAGTCTCAAAATGCGAGTAAATGTGGCTGAGTTTCTAAATCAGTGTAAATCAATAGGACTGAGTTCAAGTAATGTGTCAAAATAGTGAGGAAACAGTGATAAAAGTTCATGAAGGATTCAAATAGTCGACATGAAGCCCAAATATGGCAATAAGACCAAATCATGAAGATATCAAACAAGTCTCAGTCAAATACGCAGTAAAAACATCAATCAGGACGGACCTATTCACAATCCCCAATAGTAAACAACCCCGCGCTCGCCATTAAGCGCGTGTCTCGCCTCAATATAGCACTATGTTGTGTAAATCCTGGGTTTCAAACCCTCAGGACATCATTTATAATCATTACTCACCTCAAGTCAGCCAAAACTCTAGCTTGAGTTGCCCTTGCCTCTCAAATCGACCTCCTCGCACGTCGAATCTGATCAAAACCACAACGAATACGTCACAATATGCTAAGGAAATAATTCCCAATCGAAAAATGTGAAAAATCTCAAAATTAGCAAAACCCGAGCCCCGGGCCCACTTCTCGAAACTCAAAATTTTTACGTCAATGGAATCCTTATCTCGCCACGAGTTCATACATATCAAAATTACAAGAATCGGAGTACAACTGACCCTTCAAATCCTCAATTTTTGTTCTCTTAAGTTCAAGCCCTAAACCACCATTTTTGCCCATTAATTTCTTAAGTTTTGAGTCCTAATTCATGAAATAGCACCATAGAATCGTGTTTTCGGTACAAGAATCCATACCTTATCGAAGCTCCTTCAAATCCCTCTTCAAAATCGCCCACAATTCTCCAAGTCCGAAGTTAGAAATGATAAACCCTTCAAAATTCGCGAAGGACTTAAATACCTTCTGCACAGGTAAAATCGCATCTGCGGTCCAAAATCCGCTTCTGCAATCTATGTTCCACATCTGCGGAACTTCATTAAGTCTGTCTGTCCGCATATGCACTCCAATAGACGCATCTGCGGCTCCGCAGGTGCGGCTCCCAATCCGCATCTGCGGTTCCAGCTTTACTCCCCTATTCCGCATCTACGACCAACCTTCCGCATCTGCGGCTTCGCAGATGCGGCTCCTTGTCCGCTTCTGTGGAAACAGCTGCCCCCGACCAAACTCGCACCTACGGCCTCCCCTTCGCACCTACGATACCGCACCGCAGGTGCGGAAATACCAGTAACAGTAAATTTTCTGCAATAACACAAGTCAAAATTCTTCCCGTTAACCATCCGAAATCACCCCGAGGCCCCCGAGACCTCAACCAAAAGCACCAACACATCCTAAAACATCATTCAAACTTTCTCCAATCATCAAAACACCTCAAATAACACCAAAACCATCAAACTACATTGAATTCAAGCCTAAATTCTTCTAAAACTTCCGAAGCACGCAATTGATCAAAAACCCAACCAAACCACCTCTGAATGACGTGAAATTTTGCACACACATCCTATATCACATAGCGAAGCTACAACAACTATCGGAATTCCATTCCGACCCTTGGATCCAAATCTCACCTATCAACCGGAAAGCGCCAAAATACTAACTTTGCCAATTCAAGCCTAATTCTACATCGGACCTCCAAAATCACTTCCGATCACACTCCTAAGTCAAAAATCATCCCCCGAAGCTAACCGAATCATCGAAATTCATATCCGAGCCCTATAATGCATAAGTTAACATCCCGTTGACTTTTCCAAACTAAGCCTTCCTTAAAGAGGCTAAGTGTCTCATTCCCTACCAAAACCATTCAAAACCAATTCGAACACACAAGACAGTGATAATGAAGCATAAAGAAGCAAAAAATGGGGGAAACATAGTGGTAACTCATGAGACGATTGGCCGAGTCAGCACATCCTTCCCAACTAAAAAAATGCTCGTCCTCGAGCGGGTCAAGAAACATACCTGAAGTCTCAAATAGGTGAGGGTATATGCTCTGCATCTCCCGCTCGGTATCCCAGGTAGCCTCCTCGACGGGCCGACCTCTCCACTGCACCTTCATCGAAGTTATATCCTTTGATCTCAACTTTCGAACTTGACGACCCAAAATAGCCACCGACTCCACATTATAGGTAAAATCAACATCCAACTGAACCGTGCTTAAGTCCAAAACATGGGACGGATCCCCAACATACTTTCGGAGCATAAAAACATGAAATACCAAATGCACACCCGACAGGCTGGTGGCAAAGCAAGAATATAAGCCACCTCCCCGATCCTCCTAAGTACCTCAAAAGGCCCAATGAACCGCGGACTCAACTTCCTTTTCTTCCCAAATCTCATAACACCCTTCATGGGTGAAACCTTAAGCAAGACCTCAAAATTTTCACGTCAATGGATTCCTTATCTCGCCACGAGTTCATACATATCAAAATTACAAGAATCGGAGTACAACTGACCCTTCAAATCCTCAATTTTTGTTCTCTTAAGTTCAAGCCCTAAACCACCATTTTTGCCCATTAATTTCTTAAGTTTTGAGTCCTAATCCATGAAATAGCACCATAGAATCGTGTTTTCGGTACAAGAATCCATACCTTATCGAAGCTCCTTGAAATCCCTCTTCAAAATCGCCCACTATTCTCCAAGTCCGAAGTTAGAAATGATAAACCCTTCAAAATTCGCGAAGGACTTAAATACCTTATGCACAGGTAAAATCGCATCCGCGGTCCAAAATCTGCTTCTACAATCTATGTTCCGCATCTGCACAACTTCATTAAGTCTGTCTGGCCGCATATGCACTCCAATAGACGCAGGTGCGGCTCCCAATCCGCATCTGCGGTTCCAGCTTTACTCCCCTATTCCGCATCTACGACCAACCTTCCGCATCTGCGGCTTCGCAGATGCGGCTCCTTGTCCGCTTCTGCGGAAACAGCTGCCCCCGACCAGACTCGCACCTGCGGCCTCCCCTTCGCACCTACGAGACCGCACCGCAGGTGCGGAAATACAAGTAACAGTAAATTTTTTGCAATAACACAAGTCAAAATTCTTCTCGTTAGCCATCCGAAATCACCCTGAGGCCTCCGGGACTTCAACCAAAAGCACCAACACATCCTAAAACATCATTCAAACTTTCTCCAATCATCAAAACACCTCAAATAACACCAAAACCATCAAATTACATTGGATTCAAGCCTAAATTCTTCTAAAACTTCCGAAACACGCAATTGATCAAAAACCCAACCAAACCACCTCCGAATGACGTGAAATTTTGCACACACATCCTATATCACATAGCGAAGCTACAGCAACTATCGGAATTCCATTCCGACCCTCGAATCCAAATCTCACCTATCAACCGGAAAGCGCCAAAATACTAACTTTGCCAATTCAAGCCTAATTCTACATCGGACCTCCAAAATCACTTCTGATGACACTCCTAAGTCACAAATCATCCCCCGAAGCTAACAGAATCATTGAAATTCATATCCGAACCCTGTAACGCATAAGTTAACATCCGGTTGACTTTTCCAAACTAAGCCTTCCTTAAAGAGGCTATGTGTCTCATTCCCTACCAAAACCATTCAAAACCAATTCGAACACACAAGACAGTGATAATGAAGCATAAAGAAGCAGAAAATGGGGGAAACGGAGTGGTAACTCATGAGACGACTGGCCGAGTCATCACATCCTCCCCAACTAAAAAAATGCTCGTCCTCGAGCGGGTCAAGAAACATACCTGAAGTCTCAAACAGGTGAGGGTATATGCTTTGCATCTCTCGCTCGGTCTCCCAGGTAGCCTCCTCCACGGGCCGACCTCTCCACTGCACCTTCACCGAAGCTATATCCTTTGATCTCAACTTTTGAACTTGACGACCCAAAATAGCCACCGGCTCCACATCATAGGTCAAATCAACATTAAACTGAACCGTGCGTAAGTCCAAAACATGGGACGGGTCCCCAACATACTTCCGGAGCATAAAAACATGAAATACCAAATGCACACCCGATAAGCTGGTGGCAAAGAAAGCATATAAGCCATCTCCCCGATCCTCCTAAGTACCTCAAAAGGCCCAATGAACCATGGACTCAACTTCCTTTTCTTCCCAAATCTCATAACAACCTTCATGGGCGAAACCTTAAGCAAGACCTTTTTACTAACCATATAAGACACATCTTGGACCATCCGGTCCGTATAAATCTTCTGACGCGACTGCACTGTACGAAGCCTCTCATGAATCAACTTCACCTTCTCTAAGGCATCCTGAACCAAATATGTCCCCAATAGCCTAGCCTCATCGGGCTCGAACCAACCAACTAGAGATCTACACCACCTCCCAGACAACGCCTCACACAGAGCCATCTAAATGCTCGAATGATAACTGTTGTTGTAGGCAAACTCTGTAAGCGGCAAAAACTCACCCCAAAAACCTCCAAAATCAATAACACAGGCATGCAACATGTCCTCCAATATCTGAATAGTATGCTCGAACTGTCCGTCCGTCTGAGGATGAAATGTTGTGCTCAACTCCACCTGAGTACCCAACTCTCTTTGAGTAAACTGAGTACCTCTATTTGAGATGACAGAAACCGAAACACCACGCAACCGAACAATCTCCCAGATATAAATCCCTGCCAGTCGCTCCGAAGAATAGGTAGTACATACAGGAATGAAGTGTGCGGACTTGGTAAGCCAATCTACAATCACCCAAATAGCATCAAATTTCCTCAAAGTCCAAGGAAGTCCAACAACAAAGTCCATAGTAATCCTCTCCCACTTTCGCTCGGGAACATCCATCTGCTGAAGCAAGCCACCAGGTCTCTGATGCTCATATTTCACCTGTTGACAATTTAGGCACCGAGCCACAAATCCTATAATATCTTTCTTCATTCTTATTCACCAGTAGTACTGTCTAAGATCCTGATACATCTTCGAGGCACACGGATGAATAGAATACCGTGAACTTTGGGCCTCCTCCAATATCAACTCCTGAAGCCCATCCACATTGGACACATAAATCCGGCCCTGCATCCTCAACACACCATCATCACCAATGGCCACATCTCTGGCATCGCTATGCTGAACTCTGTCCTTAAGGACAAGAAAATGCGTATCATCATACTGGCACTCTCTGATGCGAACATATAAGAAAGACCGAGAAAGCACATAAGCCAACACCCAACTAGGCTTCGAAATATCTAGCCTCGCAAGACGATTAGCCAAGGCCTGAACATCAACTGCAAATGGCCTCTCCCCAACTGGAATGTACGCCAAGCTCCCAAACTCACTGCCTTTCAGCTCAAAGCATCAGCCACTACATTGGCCTTTCTCGGATGATACAAAATAGTAATATCATAATCCTTAAGCAACTCTAGTCATCTCCGCTACCTCAAATTAAGATCCTTTTTCTTGAACAAATGCTGAAGACTGCGATGATCAGTGAATACCTCACAAGATATGCCATACAAGTAGTGCCTCCAAATCTTCAATGCATGAACTATAGCAGTAACCTCCAAATCATGAACATGGTAGTTCTTCTCTTGGGGCTTCGAGTGAGGAGAAGCTTAAGCAATAACTCTACCCTCCTACATCAATACACAACTAATCCCAACTCTCGAAGCATCACAATATACAGTATATGAACCTGAAGTTGATGGCAAAACCAATACTGGAGCTATGGTTAAAATTTTCTTGAGCTTCTGAAAGCTCTCTTCACACCTATCCGACCATACAAATGAAGCACCATTCTAAGTCAACTTGGTCAAGGGCGATGCAATGGATGAGAATCCCTAAACAAATCGGTGATAATAGACTGCCAAATCGAGAAAACTACGAATCTCCATGGCTGAGGATGACCTGGGCTAACTCTGCACCGCCTCTATCTTCTTTGGGTCGACCTGAATACCCTCACTAAACACCACATGTCCCAAGAATGCCACTGAGCTGAGCCAAAACTCGCACTTGGACAACTTTGCATAAAGCTTCTCCTCCCTCAATCTCAGCAGTAAAACTCGCAAATGCTCAGCGTGCTCCTCCTGACTACGCGATTATACCAGAATATCATCAATGAAAATGATAACGAACGAATCCAGATTAGGCCAAAATACACTGTTCATCAAATGCATGAGCGCTGATGGGGCATTGGTCATCCCAAAAGACAGAAAAAGAAACTCATAGTGACCAAATTTAGTTATGAAGGCAGTCTTAAGAATATCTGAATCACTGATCTTCAACTGGTGATATCCCGAACGGAGATCAATCTTGGAGAACACCCTCGCTCCCTGAAGCTGGTCGAATAAATTATCAATACGCGATAGAGAATACTTGTTCCTCACTGTTACCTTATTCAATCGCCTGTAATCAATGAACATTCTCATTGTGCCATCCTTTTTCTTCAAAAATAGAACCGGCGCACCCCACGGTGACACACTAGGCCGAATGAACCCCTTATCCAGGAGTTCCTGAAGCTGATCCTCCAACTCTTTCAACTCTGCTGGTGCTATACGATATGGCGGAATGGAAATGGGCTAAGTGCACGGCACCAGGTCAATGCCAAAATCAATATCCCAGTCCAGTGACATGCCCGGCAGGTCTGCAGGAAATATATCTGGAAACTCCCTCACAACTGGAACAAAATCAATGCTAGGAGTCTCAGCTCCAACATCCCTTACAAATGCCAAATATGAAAGACAACCCTTCCCAATCATACGTTGGGCCTTTAAGAAAGAAATCACTCTACTAGGAATATAATCAGTCACACCATGCCACTCGATCCTCGGTACGCCCGGCATAACCAAAGTGACTGTCTTGGCATGACAATCCAAAATAGTATGACACAAAGATTACCAATCCATGCCCAAAATGACATCAAAGTCCACCATGCTCAATAGCAATAGATCAACTTGGTCTCTAGACCCCTGATAGTCACAACACATGACCAGTACACATGGTTTACAATAATAGTATAGCCCGCTGGGGTAGATAGGTAAACACGTAAGGCAAGACACCCTCGGGACATACTCAAATGATAAGAAAAATATGAGGACACATAAGAATAGGTGGAACTAGGATCAAATAAGACAGAGGCATCTTTGTGGCAGACTGAAATAATACCTGTAATGACAGCATCTGAAGCAATGGCATCTGTCCTGCCTGGAATAGCATAAAAATGGTCCTGGCCGCCTCCAGATCGACCTCCCCCTCTAGGGCGACCCCTGGCTGCCTGACCTCAATCCCTAGCTAGTTGGGCGGGTGGTGAAGTAACTGGAGCAGAAGACGAGGGGTGACCCCTCTATTGAGATAAATGGCAATACAACGAGGAAACTGCCCCCAGACATGCATAAACTCTCCACACTCAAAACAAATCCCAGGTACTGGAGAAGGGGACTAAAGGGAACCCCTCGTATCAGAGTGACCAGCTGATGCGATCGGCATAGAAGAACCCTGAGCTAACGTGGCACGAGATGAACTTTGGGCTGGAAGGGCACTAAGTGAAGGCTGACCCTGCTGAGAACTATGATAACCATGACCTGAAGATGCCCCACGATACTCTGGACGGGCTAACTGAGCGGGCCTGAAAGAACGGCCTCTACCATGCTGGAACTGGCCCCTAGACGGAGCACCACTGAAACTGCCAGAACCGCGAGGCCTTTTGGCCTTCCTCTCTTCTCTATCCTGTCGGTGAGCCGTCTCAATCTCACAAGCGATATCAACCATCTCCTCAAATGAAATAACCAAAAATCTCTCTCTAGTCATCAGAATACGAAGATGATAATTAAGGCCATCCACTAACCTCTTGATGCTCTCACTATCTGTCGGGACCATCCAGGCAGCATGACGAGCCAACTCAGAATACCTCGCCTCGTACTGAGACAGTCATATCTCCCTGCCGTAGCCACTCAAACTACCTACGCAGCTCCTCCCTGCAGGACTGCGGTACATACTTCTCCAAGAAGAGAGTGGAGAACTCCTGCCAAGTCATAAGGCACCGCACCAACCAACCAATGCCTCTCATACGCCTCCTACCAACTGAAGGCAGCCCCAGTAAATTTAAAGGTGGTAAATTCCACACTGCTTGACTCCAGAATCCCTACTGTATGGAGCATACGCTGACACTTGTCAAGAAAACCCTGGGCATCCTCGCCCTCAACACCACTGAATGATGGAGACTGGAGCCTACCAAACCTCTCGAGATGATGTTGCTCATCGTCTGGCATAGCTGGAACCACAAACTCCTGAACTGGTGCAACCGGCTAAGCTGGAGGTGCTCCCGGCGTCTGCAATCCCTGCACTACCTGCTCAGGTGTGCGAGCAGCGGGGGTCTGATTGCCTCCCCCGGCCTGTGAAGTAGTTGCTTCGGTATTGGCTGAAACTGCCTGAGCCAGGCCAGTGCAAACCGATAAGATCAGAGTTAGGGCCTCCTAAAGACCCGAAATGATGATAGGCACGGCTGGTGCCAGAACTGGTGTGCTGCTGGAGCCTTATCCGGAGCTAGGGCAGTAGGTGGATCAATAGGTGCTGCCCTCGCTGCTCTGCCTCTGCCACAACCATGACCTCACCCACGGCCTCTGGTGGCCTCAGTGGGTGGCATTGGTGGTCGTCTACCTCGTCCGGTAGCGTGAGTCCTCGCCATCTCCGAGAGAATAGAATACAGAATTTTAGTTCTCGGATCAACAAAGTCGCACGACAATAATTTCAAGAATATGGAGTTTTCCTAAAGGTTCTGCAGCCTCTCGAGGATAAATACAGATGTCTCCATACCGATCCACGAGATTCTACTAAACCTGCTCATGACTCGTGAGACCTATGTAACCTACGCTCTGATACCAACTTGTCACGACCCGATTCCCAAACCCGATCGTGATGGCACCTGTCGTGAGGACAAGGCCTACCAAACAAAACGAAACACCTCTTTTAACAATTTAATTAACATAAGAAAATCTAAAACATGATTTAAGATAACCATAATTGCAGAAACAACGATAATAACAAAGGGAAACCATTCCAACACAGCCCAAACAGGGGTGTCACAAGTCATGAGCTACTACAGAGTCTGCTATAAGTCTACAAAGTATGAAGCCTGATACAATAGTCTAAAGAAAACATAAATGATAGAGGATAGGGGAAAAACGGGGCTACGGACGTCAATAGCTACCTCGTAACTCCAAATTCACTGCCTGGTCTGGAAGGATCAACGCTCAGGAGCGAACTCTACTATGCCTGAATCTGCACATAGGGTGCAGGGTGTAATGTGAGTACTCCGACCCAGTGCATAATAATTATAAATAATGACTGAAAGCATGAAAACACGTAAAGGCACAAATCAATTCTATACCAGGTAGTGGAAATCACTTAAAGTAGTAAACAGTGAAAAAACTTACGAAAACTCTTTTAAAATAGGTAAAACGGATTATTTAACAGGTAAACGACAAGTGGAAATTTGCCCCTTGGGCTCATTATCAATCACTCAGAACAGTATCAGCCCCTCCAGCTCAATATCAGTCACTCATCATAGTATCAGCCCCTTGGGCTCACACTCAGATCATATGGGTACCCGCACTCACTGTGGGAGTGCAGACTCCGGATGGGCTCCTCACGGCCCAAGCGCTATATCAAACCACCTCGTGGCATCATCACTCGGCACTCGGCCTCACATCACTGAAGCCACCTCATGGCATATAAAATAGCTCAGGTCCTCGGCCTCATATCATTCAGCATATTCTCACATATGGCCCTCAGCCTCACTCAGTCCAAAAATCCTCACAAGCCCTTCGGGCATTAGTAAAATAGTAGTGCTCAGCCCAATGAACATTAGAAATATCATTAAGTCTCAAAATGCGAGTAAATGTGGCTGAGTTTGTAAATCAGTGTAAATCAATAGGACTGAGTTCAAGTAATGTGTCAAAATAGTGA
>MU671466.1:1594-23621 GCA_026770625.1 Nicotiana glauca | reverse complement strand
TGATAAAAGTCCATGAAGGATTCAAATAGTCGGCATGAAGCCCAAATATGGCAATAAGCCCAAATCATGATGATATCAAACAAGTCTCAGTCAAATACGCGATAAAAATATCAATCGGGACGGACCAAGTCACAATCCCCAATAGTAAACGACCCCGCGCTCGTCAATAAGCGTGTGTCTCATCTCAATATAGCACTACGTTGTGCAAATCCGGGGTTTCAAACCCTCAGGAAATCATTTACAATCATTACTCACCTCAAACCAGCCAAAACTCTAGCTCACTTTTCCCTTGCCTCTCAAATCGACCTCCTCGCGCGTCGAATCTAATCAAAACCACAACTAATACGTCACAATATGCTGAGGAAACAATTACCAATCGAAAACAATCGAAAAATGTTAAAAATCTTGAAATTAGCAAAACTCGAGCACCGGGCCCACTTCTCGAAACTCAGAAATTTTCATATCAGTAGATTCCTTATCTCGCCATGACTTCATACATATCAAAATCACAAGAATCGGAGTACAATTAGCCCTTCAAATCCTCAATTTTTGTTCCCTTAAGTTCAAGCCCTAAACCACCATTTTTGCCCATTAGATTCTTCAGTTTTCAGTCCTAATCCATGAAATAGCACCATAGAATCGTGTTTTGGGTCCAAGAATCCATACCTTATCGAAGCTCCTTGAAATCCCTCTTCAAAATACATTCTGCCCCAGGTAAAATCGCATCCGCGGTCCAAAATCCGCTTCTGCAGTCTATGTTCCGCATCTCCAGAACTTCATTAAGTCTATCTGGTCGTATCTGCGGTCCAATAGCCACATCTGCGACTCCGCAGGTGTGGCTTCCAATCCGCATCTGCGGTTCCAGCTTTACTCCCCTACTCCGCATCTGCCACCAACCTTCCGCATCTGCGACTTCGCAGATGTGGCTCTTTGTCCTCTTCTGCGAAAACAGCTATCCCCGACCAAACTTGTACCTACAGCCTCCCCTTCGCACCTGCAAGACTACACCTGCAGTCCCCTTTCCGCAGGTGCAGAAATACCAACAACAACAAATTTTCTACAATAACACAAGTCCAAATTCTTCCCGTTAGCCATCCGAAATCACCCCGAGGCCTCCAGGACCTCAACCAAAAGCACCAACGCATCCTAAAACATCATTCAAACTTGATCTAATCATCAAAACACCTCAAACAACACCAAACCATCAAATTATATCGGATTCAAGCCTAAGTTCTTCTAAAACTTCCAAAACACGCATTTGTTCAAAAACCCCACCAAACCACCTCCGAATGACCTGAAATTTTGCACACACATCCAAAATCATATAACAAAGCTGCAGCAACTCTCGAAATTCCATTCCGACCCTCGGATCAAAATCTCATCTACGAAAGGGAAATCGCCAAAATACTAACTTTCCCAATTCAAGCCTAATTCTACATTGGGCCTCCAAAATCACTCCCAATCACACTCCTAAATCACAAATAATCCCCCAAAGCTAACCAAATCATCGGAATTTATATCCGAGCCCTCTAACGCATTAGTCAACATCCGGTTCAAATTAAGCTTTCCTTAAAGAGACTAGGTGTCTCATTCCCTATCAAAACCACTCCAAACCAACTCGAACACACACAAGACACTGATAATGAATCATAAAGAAGCAAAAAATGGGGGAAACAAAGCGGTAACTCATGAGACGACTGGCCAGGTTGTCACATTTTATAACTGTTGATTTGAGAAACATGACATCTTGGAATTATGGGAATTTAGGTGTAGATAATTATACTATTGATCTCCATACATATTGTGAAGGAAACCACCCCTGACAAATTTTTCAAAACATTCCTAAGAGGGAGTTATGTGCACCAACTCAATCTTATTTGTGGAATGTGTGTGGTGGTAAAAATGGTCACTTTCATGGTTGTGCTTATATTTCTTGTCTCTCCCCAACCCCTTACTATGATGGTTCTACCTTTTCTTGTGAAGTTAATAAGAACAAAGAACTTGGTGATGCAGACCTGAAGGAGATCAAGGATATGTTAAAAAGCCTTCTGAAACAAAATAATGAAAAATAGTTGTAGATAGAAAGGCAAGAGGCAACTATTCAAAAGTTGGAGGCTCAATTGAGTCTCGTGGTTGGAGCATTTAATGCTCTCAGAGCCAATATTGAGGATAGTAGCCAAGAAGAGCAGGAATTTGAGGTGTTAATTGGGGAGGTCAGAGTAGAACACCATCAACCTAGACAACTACAATTTGAGGATGTCAATGTCGAAGATGTGAGACTAGAGTCAGCCAAGGACATTAAGGATACAAATTTTGTTTACTTTAGTATCATTGATGTTGAGGATGTTGAAAATCCTAAAGTTTATGTGTTTCAGCGCATTGGTCCACACTCCAAGCATTTTTCCAAATTATGTTTGGATGATGATATGGAAATAAAGTCATCTGAACCAATCGAAGATTCAAGAAATGAGGAACAAGGTGCATATATTCTTGAATTCTTCTTGCCAGAAAGTCTGGATTATATACCTCATACAAAGGGGAGTGCAGAATACTATATTATTTCCTTGAGCCAGTTAGATCTGTTCCACCGCCCCAAAACCATAATCATAATCTTGAATCAAAACTTGGGGTTCAATTCATAAGCTCAAGGTGGAGGCAAAAAGTAATTCGCGTCGTGCCGCGACGTTGAATCAAGCGCTTGTTGGGAGGCAACCCAGCTTTATTGCTTTTATTTATTTATTAATTTTTTCTTACTATATTATTTTTGTAGTGTCAATTTTTTATTTTCTAGGAGCATGGAAAGCAAAGGTATTGGAAGGATAAAACAGCAAACCAAATAGTTGAAACTAAGTATGAGCTACCCGCACGAAGGACCAAGCTTGGGAGAAGTCTGAGTACCCCATGAACTGCTAGTGCTTCAGCTTTTGGCCTACCAGGGAGTTTCTTTTACCCTCTTGTATGTATTGGTGTGCATTGGGGACAATGCACAATTTTCAGTTTGGGGTGAGGAGATTGTCTGGGTGACTTTTCGTTCTACTTTAGTTGTGTTTGATTAATTAAATAATTTTTTTTTAAGATTGGACTTCTCCTGATGACGTATCTTCTAGACAGTTTGCTTGAGGAAATTAAGTCTAAAGAAAATACCAAAAAGATTTTTTGTTTTGTTTTAGGTAGTGTAGTAACTCCCCCTTGGTTTTTCTTTGGGCCACAGTTCTTTTTCAAGGGTTTTATTTGAACTGGGTGTAGTTAGTGTTTTTTTAGGAATAGGAGCCATTGTGTTCTGTTTTGAATTGAAGCAATATCTCTTGACTTTGTTATGCCTTGAGAATAGTGAGTGCTTTGGTTGTGACGCTTAGGCTCAGTTTTTGACTCTTGTATAAGTACCTTAAATTGTATAATTTTAAATTTTCTTAACCGCTTTGATTAGAGTGTCTTGATGAATCCAATCCTGTGTGAGTTATGTGCCATGTGTGTGTGAGGTTTGGGTGTTATTCTGTGCATTGCATTTGATGCCTAGAACTTGCCCTGTGTGTTTGCAAAGCGTAATAGTAGTTTTATTCAGTCTAGGAAGAAATATAGGCATTTCTTTGTTGAGCTAGATATGTATAGTTTACCCGCCTAATTATTATGTATCGTAGTTAACCTCTTTGAGCCTGTAATCTTCTTTCTTTGGCAACCACATTACAAGCCTTATCCGTTTATTTGAAATAACCGTCTATTTGAACCATTGTAACCTCTCATGAGCAATTGAATTGTTTATGAACTTGTAAAGGTTAAAGTGTGGGGTGGTTGGTTTGGCTTTTGAGTGGAACTATGTAAATAAGGAGAAAGGTGCAATGTTTTAAAAAAGTAAGAGCCACTTGAATTGAAAAAACAAATAGTTGGATTGTTGTGGAAAAAAAATCTTTGATATGTGGTGGCTCTTGATGTAAGTGTGTGTAAAGAAGAATGGGGGTAATATACATTGATGTGAAGGTGGAGTTTGGTTTGACATAAGTATGTGGTTTGAATGTTAAAGTATATGTATTAAAGTGTTTAGGGAGGTGTAGTCACTCTTATATCTAAATGTATCCTACATGTCTCGTAGCCTACATTACAACCAAATAAGTCCTAATTGATCCTAGATTGAATGAGCTCGATTAGTGGAGTAGTACACTATGGGCAAGCTTATAGTGCATCTTTTGTGTCATATGAATGATATTTCTGAGAGTGAGTGAATTCTTTATATCTTGAGTTCCTAAGTGTTCTTAAATTTTATTGTGTGGAACTACTCTATTTTGTTGTGTGAGGGCACTTGATTGATGAAGGAAAGTTAATGTCAGTAACCTATATGATACAGTAAGTGGGTGAGTTGTGAATAACGTGTGGTACTTGTGAGTCAAATCTTGAGGTGAAGATGTTACGCTTTTGTGCTTAGTCTATTTTAAATACGAGGAAGAGCAATGATTTATGTGTGGGGTGTTGATGATAGGCTATAATTACGTATTTTAGTCACTTATTACACTCTAATTTACTGCACATTAGTTGAGTTTGAGCTTTAATCGCTAGTGTCTTGCGCTAACTATGTGTTTTATGCCTTGTAGGAGTTATTCCTAGATATGTGGATGTTATGAAATGAATTTTAGTAATTTGGAGCTTTGAAGTCTGAGTAAAATCTCAAGGAATTAAGCCGGGATCGTGTTTGGGGGTCAACAGATGATAGTTAGAGCGAGAGAATCGAGTAGGCATATCACGCACTGTCCAGTAAAATGGATGTAATGTTTTTCTCCACACTCCATTTGGACCCCACAATATACGGTTGGAAAGCTAACTCAAAGGGTTACAACTTTCTTAATTTATATTTTTTCAAATTCTAAATGGAACAGGGTGAAAAGTGCACGTCAATAGCGCGGCCGCGCTCAGGCCGCGCTCGTCAAGCAGAATACTGGGCCACTAGCGCGGTCGCGCTAGTCAAACCCGGGAAAAGTGTCCTTTTTCATATTGAAGAATGTATAATTGTTTGGTCCCAACCCTACTTGGTATATATACATGGAAAATGGTATTTTGAAGGGTTAGACATACTTTTGACAAAGATTCGACCTAAGGAGGCAGAGACACAATTGGATCAAGGCAGAGAATTCTTCTACGAGTTTTTCCTTCCTCTTCATATTTTTCATTGTTGGTTATGAATTTTAGTATTGTAGTTTTACATACTATTATGAATAGCTAATTTGTTATCTAGGATTTTTATGGAACCTTTTGTAGGATAAATTCTTGTTATGTTTTTATATAATTGAGCTGTTGGATTTCTCTACTTTTCAACTACGTGTTTATTGTTGTTGATTGAATGACTATTGATTGATTGTGCCTATTTATTATGTGTTGCTTGAGAAAGAATACATATTTAGGTGGTTGTTGAACAATGTCACTCCTAAAGGCAGGTTTAGAAATAACAAAGCCTTGACGTGGTCATAATGAGCGGTTAGATAAAGCCAACTAGCGTAGTTCGAGAGAATATGTCTAGTAAATTATTGTAGTTTCTCGAGAGAGAATTACAGCACCTAAAGTGCTCACGATCAGTGGAGAATACATTGGCAAAAATTGTAGGGAACATAGCTAGATGGATTCCGACAATTGAGGAAATCATAACTCTAGACCTCCTTAATTTAGTCTCCAACCTTTTGTCTCGTTAGTTGATAATTTTACTGCTTTGTAGTATTTTCTAGTTAATTAGTTAAAAATATAAATCTCAATCTTTATAATTTAGAAAGATTTTCAATCTTGTCTTCTTGGTTATATTAAACAGATACAGCTAAGCCTTAGTTCTCTGTGGGATTTGACTCCGGACTCTTAGACCGGATTTTTGTTGCATCAACCGCTTATCCTTTTTAGGGCTAGAGTTGGGCGTGATCAAATTTTGGCACCGTTGCCAGGGAACTAACGGCATAGTTATAGCTGTATATATTGCTAGGATTCAAGTTTGAACTTTTATTTTGTTTTGTTTCTTTATGTCACGACCCGATTCCCGAATCCGGTCGTGATTGCGCCTCTCGTGAAGACTAGGCCAGCCAAACAAAATGAAACACCTCTTTTAACAATTTAATTAACATAAGAAAATCTAAAATATTATTTAAGATAACCATAATTTTGGAAACAACGATAATAACAAAGGGAAACCATTCTAAAACAGCCCAAACCGGGGTGTCACAAGTCATGAGCTACTACAGAGTCTGCTATTAGTCTACAACGTATGAAGTCTGATTCCAAATTCTGAAGAAAGCATAAATAATAGAGGATAGGGGAGACACGGGGCTGCGGATGTCAACAACTACCTCGTAACTCCAAATCACTGCCTGGTCTGGAAGGATCAGAGCTCAAGAGAGGACTCTACTATGCTTGAATTTGCACACACGGTGCAGGGAGTAATGTGAGTACTCTGACCCAGTGAGTACTAAGTATAAATAATGACTGAAGGCATCAAAACACGTAAAGGCACAAAGCAATTCTATATGAGGTAGTGAAAATCACTTAAAGTAGTAAACAGTGAAAAATCTAACGAAAACTCTTTTAAAACAGGTAAAACAGATTATTTAACAGGTAAATGAAAAGTAGACATCTGCCCCTCAGGCTCAGTATCAATCGCTCAGAACAGTATCAGCCATTCGGGCTCAGTATCAGTCACTCTGCAAGTATCAGCCCCGCAGGCTCACTCTCACATTATATGGGTACCTGTGCTCACTGTGGGTGTGCAGACTCTGAAAGGGCCCCTTACGGCCCAAGCTCCATATCAAGCCACCTTGTGGCATCATCACTCAGCACTCGGACTCACATCACTCGGCCTCACATCACTCAAGCTACCTCGTGGAATATAAAACAGCTCAGGCCCTCGGTCTCATATCACTCAGCATATTCTCACATATGGCCCTCGGCCTCACTCAGTCCAAAAATCCTTACAAGCCCTTCGGGATCAGTAAAACAGTAGTGCTCAGCCCAAAGAACATTAGAAATATCATTAAGTCTCTAAATGCGAGTAAATGTGGCTGAGTTTCTAAATCAGTGTAAATCAATAGGACTGAGTTCAAGTAATGTGTCAAAGAAGTGAGGCAACAGTGATAAAAGTCCATGAAGGATTCAAATAGTCGACATGAAGCCCAAATATGGCAATAAGCCCAAATCAAGAAGATATCAAACAAGTCTCAGTCAAATACGCGGTAAAAACATCAAAGGGACGGACCAAGTCACAATCCCCAATAGTAAATGACCCCGTGCTCGCCATTAAGCGCGTGTCTCGCCTCCGTATAGCACTATGTTGTGCAAATCCGGGGTTTCAAACCCTCAGGACATACTTTACAATCATTACTCACCTCAAGCCGGCCAAAACTCTAGCTTGATTTGTCCTTGCCTCTCAAATCGACCTCCTCGCATGCCGAATCTGATCAAAACCACAACGAATATGTCACAATATGCTAAGGAAAAAATTCCCAATCGAAAAATGTGAAAAATCTCAAAATTAGCAAAACCCGAGCCCCGGGCCCACTTCTCGAAACTCAAAATTTTCACGTCAAAGGATTCCTTATCTCGCCACGAGTTCATACATATCAAAATTACAAGAATCGGAGTACAACTGACCCTTCAAATCCTCAATTTTTGTTCTCTTAAGTTCAAGCCCTAAACCACCATTTTTGCCCATTAATTTCTTAAGTTTTGAGTCCTAATTCATGAAATAGCACCATAGAATCGTGTTTTCGGTACAAGAATCCATACCTTATCGAAGCTCCTTCAAATCCCTCTTCAAAATCGCCCACAATTCTCCAAGTCCGAAGTTAGAAATGATAAACCCTTCAAAATTCGCGAAGGACTTAAATACCTTCTGCACATGTAAAATCGCATCTGCGGTCCAAAATCCGCTTCTGCAATCTATGTTCCACATCTGCGGAACTTCATTAAGTCTGTCTGTCCGCATATGCACTCCAATAGACACATCTGCGGCTCCGTAGGTGCGGCTCCCAATCCACATCTGCGGTTCCAGCTTTACTCCCCTATTCCGCATCTACGACCAACCTTCCGCATCTGCGGCTTCGCAGATGCGGCTCCTTGTCCGCTTCTGTGGAAACAGCTGCCCCCGACAAAACTCGCACCTACGGCCTCCCCTTCGCACCTACGATACCGCACCGCAGGTGCGGAAATACCAGTAACAGTAAATTTTCTGCAATAACACAAGTCAAAATTCTTCCCGTTAACCATCCGAAATCACCCCGAGGCCCCCGAGACCTCAACCAAAAGCACCAACACATCCTAAAACATCATTCAAACTTTCTCCAATCATCAAAACACCTCAAATAACACCAAAACCATCAAACTACATTGANCTACGATACCGCACCGCAGGTGCGGAAATACCAGTAACAGTAAATTTTCTGCAATAACACAAGTCAAAATTCTTCCCGTTAACCATCCGAAATCACCCCGAGGCCCCCGAGACCTCAACCAAAAGCACCATCACATCCTAAAACATCATTCAAACTTTCTCCAATCATCAAAACACCTCAAATAACACCAAAACCATCAAACTACATTGGATTCAAGCCTAAATTCTTCTAAAACTTCCGAAGCACGCAATTGATCAAAAACCCAACCAAACCACCTCTGAATGACGTGAAATTTTGCACACACATCCTATATCACATAGCGAAGCTACAACAACTATCGGAATTCCATTCCGACCCTTGGATCCAAATCTCACCTATCAACCGGAAAGCGCCAAAATACTAACTTTGCCAATTCAAGCCTAATTCTACATCGGACCTCCAAAATCACTTCCGATCACACTCCTAAGTCAAAAATCATCCCCCGAAGCTAACCGAATCATCGAAATTCATATCCGAGCCCTATAATGCATAAGTTAACATCCCGTTGACTTTTCCAAACTAAGCCTTCCTTAAAGAGGCTAAGTGTCTCATTCCCTACCAAAACCATTCAAAACCAATTCGAACACACAAGACAGTGATAATGAAGCATAAAGAAGCAAAAAATGGGGGAAACATAGTGGTAACTCATGAGACGATTGGCCGAGTCAGCACATCCTTCCCAACTAAAAAAATGCTCGTCCTCGAGCGGGTCAAGAAACATACCTGAAGTCTCAAATAGGTGAGGGTATATGCTCTGCATCTCCCGCTCGGTATCCCAGGTAGCCTCCTCGACGGGCCGACCTCTCCACTGCACCTTCATCGAAGTTATATCCTTTGATCTCAACTTTCGAACTTGACGACCCAAAATAGCCACCGACTCCACATTATAGGTAAAATCAACATCCAACTGAACCGTGCTTAAGTCCAAAACATGGGACGGATCCCCAACATACTTTCGGAGCATAAAAACATGAAATACCAAATGCACACCCGACAGGCTGGTGGCAAAGCAAGAATATAAGCCACCTCCCCGATCCTCCTAAGTACCTCAAAAGGCCCAATGAACCGCGGACTCAACTTCCTTTTCTTCCCAAATATCATAACACCCTTCATGGGTGAAACCTTAAGCAAGACCTTTTTACTAACCATATAAGACACATCTTGGACCATCCGGTCCGTATAAGTCTTCTGACGCGACTGCACTATACGAAGCCTCTCATGAATAAACTTCACCTTCTCTAAGGCATCCTGAACCAAATATGTCCCCAATAGCCTAGCCTCACCGGGCTCGAACCAACCAACTAGAGATCTACACCACCTCCCATACAACTCCTCATACGGAGCCATCTAAATGCTCGAATGATAACTGTTGTTGTAGGCAAACTCTGCAAGCGGCAAAAACTCATCCCAAAAACCTCCAAAATCAATAACACAGGCATGCAACATGTCCTCCAATATCTGAATAGTATGCTCGAACTGTCCGTCCGTCTGAGGATGAAATGTTGTGCTCAACTCCACCTGAGTACCCAACTCTCTTTGCACGGCTCTCCAAAATTGCGAAGTAAACTGAGTACCTCTATCTGAGATGACAAAAACCGGAACACCACGCAACCGAACAATCTCCCAGATATAAATCCCTGCCAATCGCTCTGAAGAATAGGTAGTACACACAGGAATGAAGTGTGCGGACTTGGTAAGCCAATCTACAATCACCCAAATAGCATCAAATTTCCTCAAAGTCCGAGGAAGTCCAACAACAAAGTCCATAGTAATCCTCTCCCACTTTCGCTTGGGAACATCCATCTGCTGAAGTAAGCCACCAGGTCTCTGATGCTCATATTTCACCTGTTGACAATTGCGGCACCGAGCCACAAATCCTAAAATATCTTTCTTCATTCTTATCCACCAGTAGTGCTGTCTAAGATCCTGATACATCTTCGCAGCACCCAGATGAATAGAATACCGTGAACTTTGGGCCTCCTCCAATATCAACTCCTGAAGCCCATCCACATTGGACACGTAAATCCGGCCCTGCATCCTCAACACACCATCATCACCAATGGCCACATCTCTGGCATCGCTATGCTGAACTCTGTCCTTAAGGACAAGAAAATGCGTATCATCATACTGGCACTCTCTGATGCGAACATATAAGGAAGACCGAGAAAGCACACAAGCCAACACCCGACTAGGATTCGAAATATCTAGCCTCACAAGACGATTAGCCAAGGCCTGAACATCAACTGCAAATGGCCTCTCTCCAACTGGAATGTACGCCAAGCTCCCCATACTCACTGCCTTTCAGCTCAAAGCATCAGCCACTACATTGGCCTTTCCCGGATGATACAGAATAGTAATATCATAATCCATAAGCAACTTTAGTCATCTCCGCTACCTCAAATTAAGATCCTTTTGCTTGAACAAATGCTGAAGACTGCGATGATCAGTGAATTCCTCACAAGATATGCCATACAAGTAGTGCCTCCAAATCTTCAATGCATGAACTATAGCAGCAACCTCCAAATCATGAACAAGGTAGTTCTTCTCTTGGGGCTTCGAGTGACGAGAAGCTTAAGCAATAACTCTACCCTCCTACATCAATACACAACTAATCCCAACTCTCGAAGCATCACAATATACAGTATATGAACCTGAAGTTGATGGCAAAACAAATACTGGAGCTATGGTTAAAGTTGTCTTGAGCTTCTGAAAGCTCTCTTCACACTCATCCGACGATACAAATGAAGCACCATTCTGAATCAACTTGGTCAAGGGTGATGCAATGGATGAGAATCCCTAAACAAATCGGTGATAATAGACTGCCAAATCGAGAAAACTACGAATCTCCAACGCTGAGGACGACCTGGGCTAACTCTGCACCACCTCTATCTTCTTTGGGTCGACCTGAATACCCTCACTAGACACCACATGTCCCAAGAATGCCACCGAGCTGAGCCAAAACTCGCACTTGGAGAACTTTGCATAAAGCTTCTCCTCCCTCAATCTCAGCAGTACAACTCCCAAATGCTCATCATGCTCCTTCTGACTACGTGAGTATACTAGAATATCATCAATGAAAATGATAACGAATGAATCTAGATTAGGCCGAAATACACTGTTCATCAAATGCATGAGCGATGCTGGGGCATTGGTCAGCCCAAAAGACATAAAAAGAAACTCATAGTGACCGTATTTAGTTATGAAGGCAGTCTTAAGAATATCTGAATCCCTGATCTTCAACTGGTGATAGCCCGAACGGAGATCAATCTTGGAGAACACCCTCGCTCCCTGAAGCTGGTCGAATAAATTATTAATACACAGTAGAGAATACTTGTTCCTCACTGCTACCTTATTCAATCGCCTGTAATCAATGAACATTCTCATTGTGGCATCCTTTTTCTTCAAAAATAGAACCGGCGCACCCCACGGTGACACACTAGGCCGAATGAACCCCTTATCCAGGAGTTCTTGAAGCTGATCCTCCAACTCTTTCAACTCTGCTGGTGCTATACGATATGGCGGAATGGAAATGGGCTAAGTGCACGGCACCAGGTCAATACCAAAATCCATATCCCAGTCCAGTGACATGCCCGGCAGGTCTGCAGGAAATATATCTGGAAACTCCCTCACAGCTGGAACAAAATCAATGCTAGGAGTCTCAGCTCCAACATCCCTTACAAACGCCAAATATGAAAGACACCCCTTCCCAACCATACGCTGGGCCTTTAAGAAATAAATCACTCTACTAGGAATATAATCAGTCACACCATGCCACTCGATCCTCGGTACGCTCGGCATAGCCAAAGTGACTGTCTTGGCATGACAATCCAGAACAGTATGACACAAAGATTACCAACCATGCCCAAAATGACATCAAAGTCCACCATGCTCAATAGCAATAGATCAACTCGGTCTATAGACCCCTGATAGTCACAATACATGACCAGTACACATGGTTTACAATAATAGTATCGCCCGCCGGGGTAGATAGGTAAACACGTAAGGCAAGACACCCTCGGGACGTACTCAAATGATAAGAAAAATATGAGGACACATAAGAATAGGTGGAACTAGGATCAAATAAGACATAGGCATCTCTGTGGCAGACTGAAATAATATCTGTAATGACAGCATCTGAAGCAATATCATCTATCCTGCCTGGAATTGCATAAAAATGGTCCTGTCCACCTCTTGATCGACCTCCCCCTCTAGGGCGACCCCTGGTTACCTGACCTCAACCCCTAGCTAGTTGGGCGGGTGGTGAAGTAATTGGAGCAGAAGATGAGGGTTGACCCCTCTGTTGAGATAAATTGGCAATACAACGAGGAAACTGCCCCCAGACATGCCTAAACTCTCCACACTCAAAACAAATCCCAGGTGGACTGAAGGGAACCCCTCGTATCGGAGTGACCAGCTGATGCGCTCGGCATAAAAGAACCCTGAGCTGACGTGGCACGAGATGAACTTTGGGCTGGAAGGGCGCTAAGTGAAGGCTGACCCTGCTGAGAACTATGATAACCACGACCTGAAGATGCCCCACGATACTCTGGACGGGCCAACTGAGCGGGCCTGAAAGAATGGCCTCTATCATGCTGGAACTGGCCCCTAGACGGAGCACCACTGAAACTGCCAGAACCGCGAGGCCTCTTGGCCTCCCTCTCTTCTCTATCCTGTCGGTGAGCCGTCTCAATCTCACGAGCGATATCAACCATCTCCTCAAATGAAATACCCAAAAATATCTCTCTAGTCATCAGAATACGAAGATGATAATTAAGGCCATCCACTAACCTCTTGATCCTCTCACTATCTGTCGGTACCATCCAGGCAGCATGACGAGCCAACTCAGAATACCTCGCCTCGTACTGAGACACAGTCATATCTCCCTACCGTAGCCACTCAAACTACCTACGCAGCTCCTCCCTGCAGGACTGCGGTACATACTTCTCCAAGAAAAGAGTGGAGAACTCCTGCCAAGTTAAAGGCACCGCACCAATCGACCAACGCCTCTCATACGCCTCCTACCAGTGAAGGCAGCCCCAGTAAATTGAAAGGTGGAAAATTCCACACTACTTGACTCCATAATCCCTACTGTACGGAGCATACGATGACACTCCTCGCCCTCAACACCACTAAATGACGGAGACTGGAGCCTACCAAACCTCCCGAGATGATGCTGCTCATCGTCTGGCATAGCTGGAACCACAAACTCCTGAACTGGTGCAACCTGATAAGCTGGAGGTGCTCCCGGCGTCAGCAATCCCTGCACTACCTGCTCAGGTGTGCGAGCATCGGGGGTCTGATTGCCTCCCCCGGCCTGTGAAGTAGCTGCTTTGGTAGTGGCTGAAACTGCCTGAGTCAGGCCAGTGCAAACCGATAAGATCTGAGTTAGGGCCTCCTAAAGACCCAAAATCATGATAGGCACGGCTGGTGCCAGAACTGGTGTGCTGCTGGAGCCTTATCCGGAGCTAGGGCAGTAGGTAGATCAACAGGTGCTGCCCTCCCTGCTCTGCCTCTGCCACAACCACGACCGCACCCAGGACCTCTGGTGGCCTCAGTGGGTGGCACTGGTGGTCATCTACCTCATCCGGTAGCGCGAGTCCTCGCCATCTCCGAGAGAATATAATACAGAATTTTAGTTCTCGGATCAACAAAGTCGCCTGACAATAATTTCAAGAATATGGAGTTTTCCTAAAGGTTCTGCAGCCTCTCGAGGATAAATACAGACGTCTCCATACCGATCCACGAGACTCTACTAAACCTGCTCATGACCCGTGAGACCTATGTAACCTACGCTCTGATACCAACTTGTCACGACCCAATTCCCGAACCCGGTCGTGATGGCGCCTGTCGTGAAGACAAGGCCTGCCAAACAACACGAAACACCTCTTTTAAAAATTTAATTAACATAAGAAAATCTAAAACATGATTTAAGATAACCATAATTGCGGAAACAACGATAATAACAAAGGGAAACCATTCCAACACAGCCCAAACCGGGGTGTCACAAGCCATGAGCTACTACAGAGTCTGCTATAAGTCTACAAAGTATGAAGTCTGATACAATAGTCTAAAGAAAACATAAATGATAGAGGATAGGGGAAAAACGGGGCTACGGACGTCAACGGCTACCTCGTAACTCCATATCACTGCCTGGTCTGGAAGGATCAGCGCTCAGGAGCGGACTCTACTATGCCTGAATCTGCACATACGGTGCAGGGTGTAATGTGAGTACTCCGACCCAGTGCGTAATAATTATAAATAATGACTGAAAGCATGAAAACACGTAAAGGCACAAATCAATTCTATATCAGGTAGTGGAAATCACTTAAAGTAGTAAACAGTGAAAAATCTTACGAAAACTCTTTTAAAATAGGTAAAACGGGTTATTTAATAGGTAAATGACAAGTAGAAATTTGCCGCTTGGGCTCATTATCAATCGCTTAGAACAGTATCAGCCACTCCAGCTCAATATCAGTCAATCATCATAGTATCAGCCCCTCGGGCTCACACTCAGATCATATGGGTACCCGCACTCACTATGGGAGTGCAGACTCAGGATGGGCCCCTCACGGCCCAAGCGCTATATCAGACCACCTCGTGGCATCATCACTCGGCACTCGGCCTCACATCACTGAAGCCACCTCATGGCATATAAAACAGCTCAGGTCCTCGGCCTCATATCACTCAGCATATTCTCACATATGGCCCTCAGCCTCACTCAGTCCAAAAATCCTCACAAGCCCTTCGGGCATCAGTAAAACAGTAGTGCTCATCCCAAAGAACATTAGAAATATCATTAAGTCTCAAAATGCGAGTAAATGTGGCTGAGTTTGTAAATCAGTGTAAATCAATAGGACTGAGTTCAAGTAATGTGTCAAAATAGTGATGAAACAGTGATAAAAGTCCATGAAGGATTCAAATAGTCGGCATGAAGCCCAAATATGGCAATAAGCCCAAATCATGATGATATCAAACAAGTCTCAGTCAAATACGCGGTAAAAATATCAATCGGGATGGACCAAGTCACAATCCCCAATAGTAAACGACCCCGCGCTCGTCATTAAGCATGTGTCTCACCTCAATATAGCACTACGTTGTGCAAATCCGGGGTTTCAAACCCTCAGGGAATCATTTACAATCATTACTCACCTCAAACCAGCCAAAACTCTAGCTCGCTTTTCCCTTGCCTCTTAAATCGACCTCCTCGCGCGTCGAATCTGATCAAAACCACAACTAATACGTCACAATATGCTGAGGAAACAATTCCCAATCGAAAACAATCGAAAAATGTCAAAAATATTGAAATTAGCAAAACCCGAGCACCGGGCCCACTTCTCGAAACTCAGAAATTTTCATATCAATAGATTCCTTTTCTCGCCATGAGTTCATACATATCAAAATCACAAGAATCGGAGTACAATTGACCCTTCAAATCCTCAATTTTTGTTCCCTTAAGTTCAAGCCCTAAACCACCATTTTTGCTCATTAGTTTCTTAAGTTTTCAGTCCTAATCCATGAAATAGCACCATAGAATCGTATTTTGGGTCCAAGAATCCATACCTTATCGAAGCTCCTTGAAATCCCTCTTCAAAATCGTCCACAATTCTTCAATTCTGAAGTTAGAAATGATAAACCCTCCAAAATTCGCGAAGAAGGACATAAATACATTCTGCCCAGGTAAAATCGCATCCGCGGTCCAAAATCCGCTTCTGCAGTCTATGTTCCGCATCTGCAGAACTTCATTAAGTCTATCTGGTCGTATCTGCGATCCAATAGCCACATCTGCGACTCCGCAGGTGCGACTCCCAATCTGCATCTGCGGTTCCAACTTTACTCCCCTACTCCGCATCTGCGACCAACCTTCCGCATCTGCGACCAACCTTCCGCATCTGTGACTTCGCAGATGCGGCACTTTGTCCTCTTCTGCGAAATAGCTATCCCTGACCAAACTTGTACCTACAGCCTCCCCTTCGCACCTGCAAGACCACACCTGCAGTCCCCTTTCCACAGGTGCGGAAATACCAGCAACAACAAATTTTCTACAATAACACAAGTCCAAATTCTTCCCGTTAGCAATCCGAAATCACCCCGAGGCCCCCGGGACCTCAACCAAAAGCACAAACGCATCCTAAAATATCATTAAAACTTGATCTAATCATCAAAACACCTCAAACAACACCAAACCATCAAATTATATCGGATTCAAGCGTAAGTTCTTCTAAAACTTCCAAAACACGCATTTGTTCAAAAACCCCCACCAAACCACGTCCGAATGACCTGAAATTTTGCACACACATCCCAAATCATATAACGAAGCTGCAGCAACTCTCAAAATTCCATTCCGACCCTCGGATCAAAATCTCACCTACCAAAGGGAAATCGCCAAAATACTAACTTTGCCAATTCAAGCCTAATTCTACACTGGGCCTCCAAAATCACTTCCAATCACACTCCTAAATCACAAATAATCCCCCAAAGCTAACTAAATCATCGAAATTTATATCCGAGCCCTCTAACGCATAAGTCAACATCCGGTTCAAAATAAGCTTTCCTTAAAGAGACTAGGTGTCTCATTCCCTACCAAAACCACTCCAAACCAACTCGAACACACACAAGACGCTGATAATGAAGCATAAAGAAGCAAAAAATGGGGGAAACGAAGCGGTAACTCATGAGATGACTGGCCAGGTTGTCACATTTTATAACTGTTGATTTGAGAAACATGACATCTTGGAATTATGGGAATTTAGGTGTAGATAATTCTACTATTGATCTCCATACATATTGTGAAGGAAACCACCCCTGGCAAATTTTTCAAAACATTCCTAAGAGGGAGTTATGTGCACCAACTCAATCTTATTTGTTGAATGTGTGTGGTAGTAAAAATGGTCACTTTCATGGTTGTGCTTATATTTCTTGTCTCTCCCCAACCCCTTACTATGATGGTTCTACCTTTTCTTGTGAAGTTAATAAGAACAAAGAACTTGGTGATGCAGACCTGAAGGAGATCAAGGATATGTAAAAGTGCCTTCTGAAACAAAATAATGAAAAATAGTTGTAGATAGAAAGTCAAGAAGCAACTATTCAAAAGTTGGAGGCTCAATTGAGTCAAGTGGTTGGAGCATTTAATGCTCAACAAGCGAATATTGAGGATAGTAGCCAAGAAGAGCAGGAATTTGAGGTGTTAATTGGGGAGGTCAGAGTAGAACACCATCAACCTAGACAACTACAATTTGAGGATGTCAATGTTGAAGAAGTGAGACTAGAGTCAGCCAAGGACATTGAGGATACAAATTTTGTTTACTCTAGTATCATTGATGTTGAGGATGTTGAAAATCCTGAAGTTTATGTGTTTCAGCGCATTGGTCCACACTCCAAGCATTTTTCCAAATTATTTTTGGATGATGATATGGAAATAGAGTCATCTGAACCAATCGAAGATTCAAGGAATGAGGAACAAGGTGCATATATTCTGGAATTCTTCTTGCAAGAAAGTCAGGATTACATACCTCATACAAAGGGGAGTGTAGAATACTACATTATTTCCTTCAGCCAGTTAGATCTGTTCCACCGCCCCATAACCATAATCATAAGCTTGAATCAAAACTTGGGGTTCAATTCATAAGCTCAAGGTTGAGGCAAAAAGTAATTCGCGTCGTGCCGCGACGTTAAATCAAGCGCTTGTTGGGAGGCAAACCAGCTTTATTGCTTTTATTTATTTATTAATTTTTTCTTATTATATTATTTTTGTAGTGTCAATTTTTTATTTTCTAGGAGCATGGAAAGCAAAGGTATTGGAAGGATGAAACAGCAAACCAGATGGTTGGAACTAAGTGTGAGCTACCCGCACGAAGGACCAAGCTTGGGAGAAGTCTGAGTACCCCATGAACTGCTAGTGCTTCAGCTTTTGGACTACCAGGGAGTTTCTTTTACCCTCTTATATGTATGGGTGTGCATTGGGGACAATGCACAATTTTAAGTGTGGGGTGAGGAGATTGTCTGGGTGACTTTTCGTGCTACTTTAGTTGTGTTTGTTTAATTAAATAATTTTTTTAAGATTGGACTTCTCCTGATGACGTATCTACTAGACAGTTTGCTTGAGGGAATTAAGTCTAAAGAAAATACCAAAAAGATTTTTTGTTTTGTTTTAGGTAGTGTAGTAACTCCCCCTTGATTTTTCTTTGGGCCACGGTTCTTTTCCAAAGGGTTTTATTTGAACTGGGTGTAGTTAGTGTTTTTTTAGGAATAGGAGCCATTGTGTTCTGCTTTGAATTAAAGCAATATCTCTTGACTTTGTTATGCCTTGAGAATAGTGAGTAATTTCGTTGTGACGCTTAGGCTCAGTTTTTGACTCTTGTATAAGTACCTTAAATTGTATAATTTTAAATTTTCTTAACCGCTTTGAGTAGAGTGTCTTGATAAATCCAATCCTGTGTGAGTTATGTGCCATGTGTGTGTGAGGTTTGGGTGTTATTCTGTGCATTGCATTTGATGCCTAGAACTTACCTTGTGTATTTGCAAAGCGTAATAGTAGTTTTATTCAGTCTAGGAAGAAATATAGGCATTTCTTTGTTGAGCTAGATATGTATATTTTACCCGCCTAATTATTATGTATCGTAGTTAACCTCTTTGAGCCTGTAATCTTTTTTCTTTGGCAACCACATTACAAGCCTTATCCGTTTATTTGAAATAACCATCTATTTGAACCATTGTAACCTCTCATGAGCACTTGAATTGTTTATGAACTTGTAAAGGTTAAAGTGTGGGGTGGTTGGTTTGGCTTTTGAGTGGAACTATGTAAATAAGGAGAAAGGTGCAATGTTTTGAAAAAGTAAGAGCCACTTGAATTGAAAAAAAAATAGTTGGATTGTTGTGGAAAAAAAATCCTTGATAAGTGGTGGCTCTTGATGTAAGTGTGTGTAAAGAAGAATGGGGGTAATATACATTGATGTGAAGGTGCAGTTTGGTTTGACATAAGTATGTGGTTTGAATGTTAAAGTATATGTATTAAAGTGTTTAGGGAGGTGTAGTCACTCTTATATCTAAATGTATCATACATGTCTCGTAGCCTACATTACAACCAAATAAGTCCTAATTGATCCTAGATTGAATGAGCTCGATTAGTGGATTAGTACACTATGGGAAACCTTATAGTGCATCTTTTGTGGCATATGAATGATATTTCTGAGAGTGAGTGAATTCTTTCTATCTTGAGTTCCTAAGTGTTCTTAAATTTTATTGTGTGGAACTACTCTATTTTGTTGTGTGAGGGCACTTGATTGATGAAGGAAAGTTAATGTCAGTAACCTATATGATACAATAAGTGGGTGAGTTGTGAATAACGTGTGGTACTTGTGAGTCAAATCTTGAGGTGAAGATGTTACGCTTTTGTGCTTAGTCTATTTTAAATACTCTTGGTGTGATGAGTTAGGAGAATTGTTTTAAAAGGTCGTGTTTATAAAAAGTATAGTTTGATTGCTCGAGGACGAGCAATGATTTAAGTGTGGGGTATTGATGATAGGCTATAATTACGTATTTTAGTCACTTATTACACTCTAATTTACTGCACTTTAGTTGAGTTTGAGCTTTAATCGCTAGTGTCTTGCGCTAACTATGTGTTTATGCCTTGTAGGAGTTATTCCTAGCTATGTAGATGTTATGAAATGAATTTTAGTAATTTGGAGCTTTGAAGTCTGAGTAAAATCTCAAGTAATTAAGCCGGGATCGTGTTTGGGGGTCAGCGGATGATAGTTAGAGCAAACGAAGAATCGAGTAGGCATATCATGCACTGTCCAGTAAAATGGATGTAATGTTTTTCTCCGCACTCCATTTGGACCCCACAATATACGGTTGGAAAGCTAACTCAAAGGGATACAACTTTCTTGATTTATATTTTTTCAAATTCTAAACGGAACAGGGTGAAAAGTGCACGTCAATAGCGCGGCCGCGCTCGTCAGGCAGAATACTGGGACACTAGCGCGGTCACGAGCGCGGCCACGGTAGTCAAACCCAGGAAAACTGTCCTTTTTTATATTGGAAAAGGTATAATTGTTTGGTCCCAACCCTACTTGGTATATATACATAAAAAACTATATTTTGAAGGGTTGGACATACTTTTGACACAGATTCGACCTAGGGAGGCAGAGACACAATAGGAGCAAGGCGGAGAATTCTTCTACAAGATCTTCCTTCCTCTTCCTATTTTTCTTTGTTGGTTATGAATTTTAGTATTGTAGTTTTACATACTATTATGAATAGCTAATTTGTTATCTAGGATATTGATGGAACCTTTTGTAGGATAAATTCTTGTTATGTTTTTATATAATTGAGCCGTTGGATTTCTCTACTTGTTCAACTATGTATTTATTGTTGTTGATTTAATGACCATCGATTGAGTGTGCCTATTTATTATGTGTTGCTTGAGAAAGAATACATATTTAGGTGGTTGTTGAACAACGTCACTCCTAACACAGAGCTGAAGTTCGACAGTTCCAAAATAAAAACTTCAGTTCTAGAGCTGAAGTTCGCCAATTACAAAAACAAAAACTTACAAATAAAAATTTTAGCTCTAGAGCTACAGTTCACCAGTTACAAAACAAAAACTTCAGCTCTAGAGCTGAATTTCAGGCCCGGCTTCTAGAATGCTGAAGTTTTGCGTGATTGCCTTTGCTACTTCAGCCCCGTATGCTGAAGTTATGCGAAAAAGCGGGTACGCTTGAAATTTTTTTTACAAATCGGGCACAAGTTAAAACATGACACAAAAAGCGGGTATATATGCAAATGACGTAAAACCTCCGAGGTTTTCTTCTTTGGACAAGTGAAACTTTTATTTTCCTTCACAAATCGGCAAACCTAGAAAAATTATATTTATTTTACACTAAATAAGTTGGGATAAATTTTAATTTTTAATTTTACCATAAATATTTTGAAACATTGGAGAAAATCTTTGGAAAAGGATTATTCTGATAATTAATCTCGAGATTGTTACTTCACATTGAAGATGGTACAAAAATAATATCATAATTATGATACAACAAATCCTAAACTGTTAATTTCAGGGGAAATTCAACCAAACACGTAATAAAGTAATCCTACCTATTTATCTCTGGATTGTTAACGTTTATCTCACAAACCAAAGTACCCTAAAATCAATAAAGACAAAGATTATTTTTAACGATCTCTACCCCCCTCCCCCCAAAAAAAATTATTTACAGTTCATCCCGTTGCAAAGAAAACTTTTACACGAAAGAAGATAAAAGAGACAATTTTTTTTTTTTTTTTGTGAATTAATTAAAAATGAATGACATTATGCATATTAAGTTTTAGAACTTGTTATGCGTAGAGCCGTCAATATGGACTTGGCCCGCTGTACCAGCCCAGCCCAACCCGTGATTTAGCAGGGTTGGGCTAGAATTTTTTGAGCCTGTTTAAAAATGAGGCTTTTAAGCCCGGCCTGACTAAGCCCGTGGCCTGCGAGGCTTGACTGAGGCTAGGCCGGGCCAGCACGTGGCCTAATAAAATATTTATTTAAAATATATAAAAAATAAAAAGTATACTGCCTTTAGATATGGAAAGTCAGAATTGGATCTTTACTAAGAGGAACCAAAACTTGATCTTGAGAAGTTTCAAGAGGTGATGTT
>MU671464.1:22613-47056 GCA_026770625.1 Nicotiana glauca | reverse complement strand
CTGAATTAACGAGGCGTACCTACTCGAACCCTCGGATCACTCAAAACAACACTAAATTTATGAATCACGTCCTAAAACCAAATGAATAAAACTATTGAACTTCAAGTTCTTAATTCTCTTCTAACGGGTCAAAACGCCCTTAAACTACTCAGATTGACACCAAATTTTACGGGTAAGTCGTAACTGATATTTCGGACCTGTACCAAGTTTTGGAACCAAAATCCGAGCCCCATAACTAGGATATCAATGAATACTTAGTTTCTTTAATTCTTTAAAACTTTAATTTAACAATTTCACATAAAAATTCATTACGCGAGCTAGGGACCTCGGAATTCGATCCAGACATATGCCAGGTCCCATATTTTCCCACGGATCCTCCGGGAATGTTAAATCATGAATCCGGGTCTATTTCCCAAGAAAGTTGACCGAAGTCAAACTTGGCCTTTTAAGAAAATCTTAAAGAGCAAATGCACATATTCTACTCAAAACTCTTCCAACTCCTGAACCATCTGTCCCCGTAAGTTATAAATTAGCTAAAACAAACGTGGGAAGGATTATTTAAGGGAACGGGGTCCTATAATGCAAAATGACCGGTCGGTTCGTTGCATTCTCCACCTCTTAAACAAATATTCGTCCTCAAACGGACATAGAAAATTATCTGGACTGCTGAATAAGTGGGCATATCTACTCTACACGTCCTCCTCGAACTCCCAGGTTGCCTCCTCAACCGGTTGGCCCTCCACTGGACTCTCACCACAGAAATCTTCTTGGACCTCGGCTGACGATCCTGTCTATCAATATTAGAAACTGGCTCCTCCTCATAGCCCAGACTCTCATCTAACTGAATGGTGCTGAAGTCCAACACGCGGGATAGATCGGCATGATACTTTCGAAGCATCAAAACATGAAAAACTGGGTGAACTCCCGCTAAACTAGGGGTAGAGCAAGCTCGTAAGCAACCTCTCCAACTCGTCTCAACACCTCAAAGGGGTCAATAAGCCTTGGGCTCAACTTGCCCTTATTCCCAAACCTCATAATGCCCTTCATGGGGGAGACTTTCAAGAGAACCGTCTCGCCAATCATAAATGATACATCCCGCTCCTTTTGGTCCACGTAGCTCTTTTGCCTGGACTGAGCTGTGCGAAGCCTCTCCTGAATCAACTTTACCTTATTCAAGGCATCCTGTACCAAATCTGTGCCAAGTAACTTAGCATCACCGGGCTCAAACCACCCGATAGGAGAACAAAAACTTCGACCATATAAAGCCTCATACGGGGCCATCTCTATGCTGGACTGATAGCTGTTGTTGTATACAAACTCTGCTAAAGGCAAGAACTGGTCCCACTGCCCTCCAAAGTCAATCACATATGCTCTAAGCATATCCTCTAAAATCTAAACTGTCTGCTCCGACTGCCTGTCGGTCTGAGGATGAAATGCCATGCTAAGCTCTATGCGGGTCCCAAACTCACTCTAAACGGCTCTCCAAAAATGGTAAGTGAATTGAGGACCTCTGTCTAATATGATGGAAACCAGTACACCGTGCAACCTAACTATCTCATGAATAGAAATCTGAGCATATCTCTCCGCGGTATAAGTAGTCGCCACTGGAATGATGTGGGCCGACTTGGTCAACCTATCCACAATGACCCATACTGAATCAAACTTTCGCAAGGTCCATGGCAACCCATCTACAAAATCCATGGTGATGCACCCCCACTTCCACTCCAGAATGGGCATCTGCTGAAGTAAACCACCTGGCCTCTGATGCTCACACTTGACCTGCTCGCAATTCAAACATCTAGCTACATACTCCACGATATCTTTCTTCATCCTGCGCCACCAGTAATGCTGCCGCAAGTCACGATACATCTTCGTGGCACCCGGATGAATGGAGTAGCTCGAACTGTGGGTCTCCTCTAGAATCCTCTCTCTCAAGCTATCAACATTAGGAATGCATAGACGGCCCTGAAGCCGTAACACACCATCCTCGCCAATAGAAACCTCCTTGTAACCTCCCTAAAGTACCGTCTCTCCGAGAACCGCCAAATGTGGATCATCAAACTGTCAGGCCTTAATTTCCCCCAATAATAAGGACTGAGCAACCACACATGCTAGAACTCGGCTGGACTTTGAAATGTCCAATCTCACAAGTGTGTTAGCCAAGGACTGAATGTCCAAGGCTAGGGGCCTTTCCTCCGCTGGAATGAATGCTAGGCTACCCATACTCTCTACCTTTCTGCTCAAGGCATCCACGACCACATCGCCTTTCCCGGATGATAAAGAATGGTAATGTCATAATCCTTTAGTAAGTCAAGCCACCTGCGCTACCTTAAATTAAGGTCCCTCTGCTTGAACGGATGCTGCAAGCTGCGATGATCGGTGTAAACCTCACATGACACCTCATACAAATAATGCCTCCGTATCTTAAGAGCATGAACAATCGCCGCCAACTCTAGGTCGTGTACAAGGCAATTCTTCTCATGAACCTTTAACTGACACGAAGCATATGCAATAACTCGCCCTTCCTACATCAATACACATCCCAAGCCAACGTGTGAAGCATCGGAATATACCATATACATCCCTGATCCAGATGGCAATACAAGAACCGGTGCCGTAGTCAAAGCTATCTTAAGCTTCTGAAAGTTTTCCTCGCAATCATCGGACCAAATGAATGGGGTAGCCTTCTGGATCAGTCTGGTCAAAGGTGATGCAATGGATAAAAAGCCTTGCACAAATCACCGATAATAACCTGCTAATCCCAGGAAACTCCTGATCTCGGTCACTGATATAGGATGTGGCCAACTTTGAACTGCCACAACCTTCTTGGGATCCACCTTAATACCCTCTCCTGACACTACATGCCCCAAGAATGCCACTGACTCTAGCCAAAACTCACACTTAGAGAACTTAGCATATAGCTTCTGCTCTCGCGTCTGAAGCACTACTCTCAAATGTTGCGCGTGCTCCCCCAGGCTACGTGAGTATATCAAGATGTCATCAATGAAGACAATAACAAAGGAATCAATATAAGGCCTGAACACCCTGTTCATCAAATCCATAAATGTCGCTGGAGCATTAGTCAAGCCAAATGACATCACCAGAAACTCATAATGGCCTTATCTATTCCTGAATGTGGTCTTCGGAACATCTGAATCTCGAATCTTCAGCTGATGATACCCTTACCTCAAGTCAATCTTAGAGAACACCCTAGCACCCTGCAGTTGGTCAAACAAATCATCAATACGGGGCAATGGATACTTGTTCTTGATGGTGACTTTGTTCAACTGGCGGTAATCAATGCTCATCTGCATAGTCCCATCCTTGTTCTTTACAAATAGCTCTGGTGCACCCCAAGACGATACACTGGGCCTAACAAACCCTTTTGCTAACAACTCCTCCAACTATTCCTTCAGCTCCTTTAGCTCTTTATGAGACATACGGTACGGCGGGATAGATATATGCTGAGTGCCTAGAGCCAAATCAATAAAAAAATCAATATCACGATCAGGATACATGCTAGGAAGAACAGAAGGAAAAACATCGGCGAACTCTCAGACTCCTGGTGCTGAATCGATCGTTGGGGACTCTGCGGTGGTGTGTCTAACATAAGCTAAATAAGCCAAACACCCTTTCTCAACCATACACTAAGCCTTCAAGAAGGAAATAACCCTGCTAGGCGTGTCAACAGTGGAACCCATCCAATCCAACCTCGGCAACCCTGGCATCGCTAGTGAAATAGTCTTGGCATGGCAATCAAGGATGGTGTGATATGGAGATAGCCAATCCATGCCTAGGATGACCTCAAAATCAATCATGTCCAGCAGCAGAAGATCCGCTCTAGTTTTGTAACCACAGAAAGTAACCATACAAGACCGGTAGACCAGATCCACAACCAGAGAATCGCCAACTCATAGTGGTCGTATCTAGTCCTGAATGCAGTCTTTGGAACATCTGAGTCCCGAATCTTCAGCTGATGATACCCTGACCTCAAGTCAATCTTAGAGAAAACCCTAGCACCTTGCAGCTGGTCAAATAAATCATCTATACGGGGCAATGGATACTTGTTCTTGATGGTGACTTTGTTCAACTGGCGGTAATGAATGCACATCCGCATAGTCCCATCCTTCTTCTTCACAAATAGCATTGGTGCACCCCAAGGCGATACACTAGTCCTAACAAACCCCTTTGCTAACAACTCCTCTAGTTGCTCCTTCAACTCCTTCAACTCCTTAGGAGCCATACGGTATGGGGGAATAGATATACGCTGAATGGCTTGTGCCAAGTCAATATAGAAATCAATATCACGATCCGGAGGCATGCCAGGAAGATCAGAAGGAAAAACATCGGCGACCTCTCGGACCACTGGCACTGAATCAATCATCGGAGACTCTGCGGTGACGTCTCGAACATAAGCTAGATAGACCAAACACCCCTTCTCGACCAAGTGTCGAGCCTTGAGGAAGGAAATAACCCTGCTAGACATATCAATCGTGGAACTCTTCCACTCCAATCTCCGCGATCCTGGTATCACTAGTGAAACAGTCTTGGCATGGCAATCAAGGATGGCGTGATATGGAGATAACCAATCTATGCCTAAGATAACCTTAAAATCAATCATATCAAGCAACAGAAGATCTGATCTAGTCTCGAAACCACGAAAAGTAACCATACAAGACCGGTAGATCCGATCTACAACCACAGAATCACCCATAGGAGTGGATACATGAACAGGAACACCCAAAGGCTCAGGAGAAATAACCAGGAAACGAGCAAATAGAGATGATACATATGAATAAGTAGACCTCGGATCAAATAATACAGAAGCATCCCTACCACCAACGGAAATAATACTTGTGATGATGATATCTGAGGCTAATAAATCTGGCCTGGCCGGAAGGGCATATAATCTAGCTGGAGCACTGGCTGTTTGGCCTCCATCTGACTGAGTAGTAGTTGGTTGACCTCTCCCTATCTGGCCTCCACCCCTGGGACGGCCTCTACTAGTCTGTCCTCCACCTCTAGATGGCTGGGCCGCTGGTGCTGGAGTTATGGGCTGCTGCCCCTGCTGCACTGCCTTGCCCCTAAGCCTGGGGCAATATCTCCTCATGTGACCCGGGTCTCCGCACTCAAAATAATGTGGTGCGCCAACCTGCTATCCGGATAGCTGACTCTGAAACCCAGAAGACCCACTAGAAGAATCTTGAATTACCGATGGGCGGTATGAACTCTCTGGCATAGCACTGAAATAAAAACGGGAAGAATCCGGAGGACCTGGATAGCTGGCGGGCGATAAGAACTCTCTGGCATGGCTCTGAAATAGGAGCGCGCTGGAGCACCCCGAGCAGGTGGTGGTGCTGAAACTGGGGGCCTGCTGGGCTAACCCTTCCCAAACTGACCTCTACCCCTAGCTGGGGCACCTCTGAACACTCCAGAGAATCTGGGCCTCTAGTCCTGCTGCATCTGCTCTCTACCCCTCATAGGATAACCCTCAATCTTTCGAGCAATTTCAAGTACTAGCTGATACCATGTGCCTATCTCTACCTCTCGGGTCATACCCGACCAAATAGTAGGGTGTAACCCCGCAACGAATCTCCGTACTCTCTTTTCCTGTGTGGGGAGTATCTACGTTCATGGCGTGACAACTCAGAGAACCTCGCCTCATAATCGGTCACTGACATTTGACCATGCTCTAGATGCTCAAATTGGCAGCTCCTCCCTCTCAGAGGGTTAAATGTACCGATCAAGGAATAACTGTGTGAACTGGAGGAGGACCTGCTGGCCTACTAAGTGCATAAGACTGCCACCATCTACGGGCCCTGCCCTCAAGCTAAATAGTAGTGAAGTCAACTCCATGTGACTCCAATATCCTCATGTTGTGCAGTTTGTCCCTACACCTGTCAATGAAGTCATGGGCATCCTCATGACGCTCAGCCCCGAAGACTAGAGGGTACAGCCTGTTCCATCTGTCTAATAACTTTCGCGGATCGCCGTCCACAGCTAGCCTGGGCTGGGGTACCAATGCAGGAACTGGATGAGCCCCATCTGCGAGTAGTGCACCTGGAGTTTGATATACTGCAGCTGCATGAACTGGAGCCTGAGCAGTAGGGGTCTGGGCTCCCCCTCCTGCCTGTGAAGTAGCTGGGTCTACTGGAAATAAACCAGCCTGAGTTATATTGTCCATAAACCGGCATGCGGCCCATGACCTCCTGAAATACTGGCACTGTCATAAAATCCACCGAGGTAGGCTCAGCTGCGGGCACCTTGCCCTGCTCCTCAGTGATGGGACCCCTCGCAGGATCTACTGGTCGTGCAACTGGAACGATCTGGGATGCCCTCTTCCCCTACCACGGGCCGGTGCTCTCCCCCGGCCTCTACCTCAGCCTCTAGCAATGGGGGGAGCAGCTCCTCCCGGGTCCAGAACGTCGGCGGTACGTGTCCTCACCATATGTGAGAGAATAGAAGAGGGAAATTTAGTACACTAGCCACTGCACGATAGGAAATGAATAAAGAGTAGTCTTTCCTAGTACCCTATAGCCTCTCGAAGATAAATACAGACGTCTCCGTACCGATCTACAAGACTCTATTAGGTTTGCCCATACCTTGTGAGACCTACGTGAACCTAGTACTCTGATACCATATTGTCACGACCCATTTCCACAATAGGTCATGAGGGAACTTGACACCCTTGTCAGGAAATCCATCGCGGCAATATTATTGAAATTATTGTGTTATTTCTAATTAGAAATAGGTGGAATAAACACGTAACTTGGAATTTAAACCAAAAGAGTGAAATACTGTAAATGATATTACACAACCCCAAAATAATCGTCTACCAAAGTGTGTGCAAGAACCTGGTGTCACAAGCTACGGGCAACTAGTAGAATATATCAATGATCATCTATATCCTACTGTCTAAGATTAAGAAAGACAGCAAAAGGTAAAGGAAGACTCCATCCGGCTGTTGAGCGGCATAGAAAGGGAAGAAGCTCACCGTGGAAGTCTTTGCCACAAACTCAGCGGCGCGCACCAGATCGGTAATCAGATGTATCAGCCTCAGATCCTGTACAATTAAGTGCAGAAGAGTAGTATGAGTACATAAACAATATGTACCCAGTAAATATCCTGTCTAATCTCGAATAAGTAGAGACGAGAGGTCGACTTGATACCTACTAGGGTCAAGATACTATAATAATAATGTGCTATATAAAGCATGAAGATTTCCATTAAACAACAAGTTACGATGAAAAGCCTTAATCATGTCCTTGACCATATTTCAGTTACTATTTCCCTTTTACATACTTAGCAAGTAATCATGTCATGTCTAAGATTTAGCATATATATATATCATGCGCAATCATGCCGAGGTTGACGGCCCGCTCCAACAAAAAATAAATTATGCACTGTCGAGGGTCGAACGGCCCGTACCATAGATGCATTTATTTTTACCGAGGCGATCGGCCCGATCCATAATTAACAAGAAAACATCAAAAGTGCACACAAGGGCTCATTTATATACAAGGAAACTTTTACAAAGGTTCAACAAGTTCATATGTTCACTTTTCATTTCTCGCAAGTCTCTAGCATATCATAAACGATCATATTGGCAATTTAAATAAAACATAACTCCAAATAAGGCATGATATGGGTCCTACACTACCTAAGCAATTAATATCATAGTAGGTACGCACGGACTCTCGTCACCTAGTATGTACGTAGTCCACGCATTTAGCAGCAAATTCTCATTTATTAATCCTATGGGGACAATTCCCTCTTACAAGGTTAGAAAGGAGACTCACCTCGCTCCAAAGCGCACTTCCAATATCAAAAATAAGTTCAAGCCCTCAAGTAGGAGCCAAACAATCACAAACTAGTTAAAGGAAGTAAGAACTAGTCAATATAATTTTACAAGATCAAATTCTAGCTATTTAAGCCATTCCCCAATCCTTTTCACAAGTTTCCTAAATTCCGACCCCGGGCCCACGTGTCCAGATTTCGAGATTTTTCAAAGGAAGTTGTTCTCTACAACTTAAGGATCAATAATATATCGTTTCTTGTTCATTACATAGCAAATTATATGTTAAAATCTTGGTTTTATTAAAACCCTAGGTCTAGCTCTAACCCTTGATTTTTGCTTAGTTTTTAGTATTAATCTACCTAATGTTCATGTAATTAAACTAAGAATGGAGGGACATTCCTTACCTTACAATACTATGTTGAAATCCTCTCTTTGGAAGCACCCAAATCGCCCAAGTGTGAAGTAGTGAGTGAAATAAATGACCTTGAGCTCGAATTAAAAGAGCACACTGCCCAGCAGTTTCCGCTTCTGTGGTTTGGTGTTGTCCTACACCTGCGGAAAGGAGGCCGCATCTGTGGCTCTGTGCTTTAAGCTACTAGACCGCTTCTGCAGTCTGATGGGCGCTTCTACGAAACCGCTTCTGCAGTTTTCCCTGGGCCTGCCCTTGGCCGCTTCTGCGACCTGTTGGCCGCACCTGCGGTCCTAGAACCGCAGATGCGGTTATGGCAGAAGCAGCAGTTCAGCCTTTTCTTCCATTTTCAACTTCACTCGAGCCTCGATCGTTTGATGCTCGGGGCTCGCGAGCCCCGTCCGAACATACCGACAAGTATGAAATCACGAGGTGGACCTACTCGAACCCTCGGATCACTCAAAACAACGCTAAATCCAGGAATCACGTCCTAAAACCAAATGAATCAAACTATTGAACTTCAAGTTCTTAATTCTCTTCTAACGGGTCAAAACGCTATTAAACTACTCGGATTGACACTAAATTTTACAGGTAAGTCTTAACTGATATTTAGGACTTGTACCAAGTTTTGAAACCAAAATCCGAGCTCGGTACCTAGGAAATGAATGAATACTTAGTTTCTTTAATTCTTTAAAACTTCAATTTAACAATTTCACATAAAAATTTATTACTCGGGCTAGGGACCTCGGAATTCGATTCCGGACATATGCCCACATCTCATATTTTTCCACGGACCCTCCGGAACCATCAAATCACGAATCCAGATCCGTTTCCCAAGAAAGCTGACCGAAGTCAAATTTGGCCTTTTAAGAAAATCTTAAAGAGCAAATCGATATATTCTACTCAAAACTCTTCCAACTCCCGAACCATCCGTCTCCGCAAGTCATAAATTAGCTAAAACAAGCACGGAAAATTTTATTTAAGGGATCGGAGTCCTAAAATATAAAACGACCGGTCGGGTCGTTACAGACTTCTTTCTTACTGATGTTCCACTTTTGTATATAGTGTTTAATTTTTTTAAAGCTTACCTTACCTCTTTTTCATTATTGTTATTTTTTTATTGTTTCATAAGATTACTCAAAATAGTTAGTGAGTTTTAGATTCAGCTTCTCCTTTTCTCGGGTAAAAAATTAGCGCAATTTGGAATTAAGAAGTCTTTAACATTTAAAATGATATGGATTCGAATTTAGTTTCATTTTTGGAGCTTTCAACTAATATTTTTACTACTGTAACTTAATCTGTAGAAACAAATACATAGCTACTTGTCGTGTCACTTATAAAAAAAGAAACAAATACTAGTTTATAAACTACATGCAAATCAGGTTCTTGTTTGAATTCATTTATCTGTTACAGAACAAGTCCCCCTCAGTTACTGTCATAGTTGTCCCTTTCTTCCAGTTCCTTGCTTCTATGAGTAAATCACTCTCCTCGACTTTATTACTTAAACACTCATCGTATGCCATCTCTTCCGGTTCAATAGTGTCCAGATCTGACATCTTTACCTCTTCTTGTTAAGAGTCCTCTAGAATCGCACATACACTTCAATGGATCTTGCAATTACTGATCATTTTAGGGATGTGGCTATGATGATAATTGATGGTTAAATGGTATCTTTCCTACCATACTGAATTATTATATTCCATTTTCACGTGGATCGCATAAATGTCACAGAGCTTTTCTTGTCTTCTTTTTGTTGAGATATAGATAGGATTTTATAGACACTTTCATGTTGTTGAATTTTTTTTCTTTTATAATGTTAGTATTAAGACAGTATTATAGGATACACATTGGATAATACACTACAAAAAAAAAAAAAAAAAAAGGCTTTTAACGGTTCTTATGAATTGACACTGTTGTTTTGCTCACTCATTTTCTCTGTACTTCACAAATCTGGAAATAAAATATATCATCTACCGAAGATCACATAGTGCCATTTTTTATATTTCTAATTTCCCTTGTGAATAGGGATGTGTTGTATCCCATGAGTTGTTTGGTCGTATTGTAGAGTGCTAGGTGGAAATTTAATCGAAGGGATGTTAGGTAATAATTTTCTTTTGCCCATAAAAAGACTTTACATTTTGCTTGCAACTCCTGATGATCACTTACTCCTAAATAATGGGTGTTTTCATATACACAATTGCAATGGTTGTTATGGTGTTGTAATTACATGTCTTCTTTCTCAACAGTTACTAAAAAATTATTCATTATTTTAGGTACAGACTATATAATCATAGTTTCATGAACCTAAATTACTAATAGATGATTGGAATCCGCGACTCGCAAAGACAATTGCTATGCTTGAGTTTCATATAGAAGAAAACAAACATGTCAAAAATTTAATTCATGAGTAATATCTTACATCAAGTTAAATGTATTAGACTCTAGCTAGATAGAGCCTAAATGTGTAGAAATCAACACATTAACTCGTACGAAGTGCAAGCATGATACATCATTGGACGAGAAGTCTACATGTGCAGTTGTAAGATTTCTTATGCATTTAATCCTTCAAGTTCTATGGGTTTATAATTCGTAAAATTAGTGAAATTATTAAAGGTTTCAAGTTTCTCTTTCAATTTTTCTGTACTACTTTTTGTTTCTTCTTTTTGCTACTGCTAGCTTACTGCTTGACCAACAATCAACATTTGAAGTATTAATGAATAGCAGCAAGTATCTTTGACAAGTTTATGTTGTTAGTTTCTAGAAAGAAAATAGAAGGTTGATTGTTGCAACTTTGAAATTAGTTAAGGGATGTTTTGTGTCTACTATGGTAATGAAGGATGTAACTTAGGTTTGGGTCATAATTTAAGGATGTTTTCGCCAAAAACTCTCCCTTTCATGTCCAACTGAATAAAATAATTTTTTTATTGTGCTACTGTAAGTTTCTGAGGGACTAACATCAGTAACTTGTATTTGTGGTTGTATAATCTCTTGAACTGCCAAATAAAGTTGTCCTTCCCCTGAATCCATACAAATGAATTTCTTATAAGATGATTTGCAAATTCATCATCTTCTTCCTCATGTTAATTCACTCATTTCGTATATTTGTAGCAAGGAATTGCACAAATTATATCAGAAAGATGAAATTAAAAATACTCACACTGTTCACTTCAAAATAATATAACCAACGAAATATGGATACCAACGACAGATAAGAAGTGTTTATGTGTAATGGCAGCAACTTGAATTATTATCAGATGTTAGCTCCTTATTTATTTCCACAATGTTATATCTAAGTTGTATTCTAATAACACAATTTCATTTGCAACATTAGATAACTCTTTTGTCTTCCTTTTGTCATCCATTGTTCTTTCTTAGACAAAATATGTTGGTTGTATTCCAATATTATAACGATGTAGGGATATCCAACTTAAGAATTATTTGTCTTATCAGAAACTACACCTCAATATCTTCAACCATGATGAATTTAGTACCCCAGTTCGCATGCAGCCTCATTTTTCACAATATTTTGAAAATTCAAAATGTATTTAGATGTGTAGATTCACGATATTTTATACATTACATTCCATCTTTTGACATATTTATTTTATTTTTTCAGGTCATTTGTTCGAAAATTTGGCATGTGAAAGATTTCAATATGATGAAGAGTTTGCGGAAACTATTTGAAGATATTACTTGATAGGTTTAGTTATATCAATTCAACCAATATAAGTTTATTTTAAAGTTGTGACATTAATATTTTGGATTACTACTTTCTTTGGATTGTTTAAATTCTATGAGATAAATTTTGTTTTATGAATTAATAGTAATATGTTTTCTAGCATTTGCTTACCTTCATTGCCACCAAGAGGCACTCTTTTACTAGCAGAGATATTTTTTTGAATTTAATTGCCATTAAAATAGATTATAAAATGTCAAAATAAGATAATTATAGGAAGGATACAGTAGTCGTTCTAATTGACACAAAAAATTGCCGTAAAAATTATAGATTTTTAACGGCAATTTAATTAATTTATCAGCTATAAAAATGGACACTAAAAGAGCATAATTGGTTTGTTATGGATTGGATTTACCGGCCAAAATAATTGCTGGTAAAACAAATGATCTTTAGCGACAATAAATTATACCCTCTACCAGCTTTTGTGAGTGGCCGCCAAAGGCTTTGCCGAACCCCGTATTGCCGGCTAAATAGCATTAGTCGGTAAAAGATATAGCGACTATTTTTATTGTCGCTAAAGATTTTTGTAGTGCCATTAAAGTCCCTTTTTGTTGTAGCGAGGGTTATGTAGCTTACAATTAGTTGTTGCTAAAATTCTATGAAACTACTTGTTGTGCATACCTAGGAGGGGTGAATGGCTTTTTTGATACCCATTAATGACTAGAAAAAGTGAAACCCTAGGTTTCCTAGCTATTTTTTTTTTTTGAATTCCATGGCCTTGGATGTAATTCCGCAGTTAGCATTTATGTGAAAACTTGAGTTTGACTTGGTTTGAATTCCGCAGTCAGCGGTGGAAATTCTGCTGACAGCGGTTGGCTTTACGCGGCCGCGCTTTATTTTTTGCGGTCATCGAAATTAAAGTTCAGAGAAGTGTCAAATTCGGTCCGCGGCCGCATTTGTTTTTTCGCGAAGAGTGGTTCAACTTTGGTGGCTGCGCCAAAAATTCCGCACTCGGCAGTTTCTAGATTCAGAGGATGGGTACTCTGATCCCTATTCCTCCGCGGTGCAACCCTTTTCCCGCTGTTAGCGGTAACTATTTCGTGACCACCCTCCATTTTCCACTGTCAGTGGATCTATGCTTGTGAAACACTGTCAACATTTCATCTATTTTTCTCTACTAATTCTTTTAGCACCAATACTAATGATCTTTCACTGATTATATATGCAGACAATGGTAAAATCTAGAGGTGGAAGCGAGAAACAAAAAGGGAGAGTAGAGTCCTCCCGGAGTAGGGGATGAGGGAAATCCAAGTTACCCCTAGCAGTCCAGCAATCTTTTGGGAAAATGTGGAAGGATATCAAAGCTGCCGATAAAGCCGCATCCCACTCCAAGGGTAGTGACTATGTTCCTTCCTGGGAAACCTCAAAGGGTGATTCTGTACCTAACTATGTACCGGACTTCCCAGGGAGATTCCAGTTGAGAAATGAGCCTACACCCTTGTTTCTTCTGCTTCTTCTGCTTCTTCACAAGCAAGTTGCTGAATGCCAATGAGCACTTAGTCAAGGAATTTTATGCCAATATCGCCCACATCAAAAAGGGCACATTTGTGACCAAGGTACAGAACCTGAAGATCAAATTTGATGGCAAGACTCTGAACGAGTATGCCGGGTTCAATGACGAGGATGAGTCCTTGTATCTGGAGAAAGTGGCGATGGATGAGTTAGTTCGCCCATGGTTGGCATCAGTGATTGCTCTCCTGGGGACTACCCCTGCTTGACTGACACCTGGGTACCAATCTACAAGAACACCCTGAGCATCGAGGCGAAGGGTTGGGAGATGTTTGTGTGCAGTCGGTTAGACCCCACTACTCATGACAGTGATATGCTAGTTTCCCGGGCGATTATAGTGAGGGCCATCATGGCAGGGTACCCGATCAATATCGGGAATATCATGTCTAGGGTGATCACCAGAGTGGTCAACAAGAATGAGAGCTCCTACCCGTTCCTGAACTTCCTCACTATGTACTTGGAGGATCAGGAAGTCGAGGGAAGGGACTCTGATACGAAGGTAAAACCAAAGAGGCCATTCTCCTGGTACAGCCTTTAGGATTCCGACAACCCCAAAAATAAGCAAAAAGCTACTACTTCCACTGGCTAGTCTGAAGAGCCAGTAGTGGTGGCCACTATTTCTAAGCCCTCCTCTACCATGCCATAGACCTCCACAAGACGATCCACTTTAGTGGCTTCTTCATCAGCATATCCTCTGACTGCACATAGGGCGAACCAGACTCTCTCCAGCATCAACAACTGGATGCAGGCAACGACATCAAAGCTATCTGTCATATCTAGAACAGTGGCATCCCAGTCAGTTCTTGCACAGCCCCAGGTGCCTGCTTCAGTAGAGGAATCCCTCAAGGAGCTTATGGACAACCAGAAGCTCATCATGGATGCTTTGGCAACTCAAGTAAAAGCAATTACGAAGCTGAGCAAGCAGACGAAAAAGCTGAAAAAGACTCGGGCCTCAAAGGAGTCAGTGAAGCTGCTGAGAGAGAGAGATGGAAAAGATTAAATTAGCTGGTGACATCCCATTCGAGCTACTATTGGAGGAGCAAGTCCCTGCAACCCAGGAAGCACAGGCACTAGTGGATGAGGGTGATAAAGAGCCCGTGAGGAGACGACTGCTTCCCTAAACTGATGACTTGGAGATATAGTTAGAGGACCCGGAGGGAGGTGACCCAAGGACCCAGCCATAGGGCCCGGCCAGTGACCCCATTGATGTGCAGGACCCCGTGTAGACAGAGGATCTATAGGGAGTTTTCTTTACTCTCTAACCCCACTTTGATCTTATTTTTTCTATTAGCATTGAGTACAATGCTATTTTTTATTTTGAGGGTGGGTAGTCCTATTTTGATGATTTGATAACTGGATTTTAATTATGATACTTATTTTTCTTTATTGTTATTTTTCATTTTTGGTATGTATATAACTTTACCACTGATTTTTCACTTTTTGTTAATTTTCAATTTTGGTACGTATATAAAGTTACTTTTCCATGTATATATTCATTTCCCCTCTTATGTATATTCGTTTCAATCTCCTTTTGTACATATTCAGCTTACTTTTCGTATTTTAATTTATAATTTCTTTTGTAATTTTCCTTGATAGCATAGCTTCTTATTTCATTTAGTAGCTTCTTACTTTTACACGTTTTTGTAAATAATAAACATTTGGTTTTCTTAATGTCACGATTCTTTCCAAAAGTATAATTTGTGTGAACCGGGTGGCTCAAATCGATGAGGATGGCATGATAACCTTCTTAAGGGTTTGAGTCTGTTTTCTTTTTGTTTTTGTGTAAATAGTAGCAAGTGAACAAAAGTGTCTCAGGCAAAGCTTCACTTGGGCCTAACACATTTACCTTTGGCCTTATGGTTAGAAAGAAATTGATATGTAAAAGATGGTGATAGTTGTGACCATTAGACTCTTGTGTTGACTTAACAATCATCGAGTGGTTTTTGAGACCATTTGTGTTGCTCCAATCTTAGCTAAGGTTGTTGTGGGCCCTCGACTCTGTCTCTTTAGCAATCCAATAGCTTGTGGGGTGAGGTACTGATTATAAGTCCAAGTCCCATGCCAATAAGGCTAGACTTGAGAAATGATTATAGGCTCTCCTTGATCCAAATTGAAACTTGAAAGAATCCATAGCCCACCAATTATGCTATCCCTAGTCAACCCCCGTAGAGCCATAGCCCTTGTTCTTTCAATAACCATGATATAAGCCTTTATCCATTCTAAAATAACCCTCTCTTGGCACCCGATCTTTCCTTAGCACAATTGGCAAAAGTATAAGTTTGGGGGGAGAGACGAGGAATGCAAAAGTGATAAAAGGTACAAAATGAAGAAAGAGAAGGAAAAAAGAAAAAGAAAGAAAAGCCAAAAAGTCAAAGAGAAAGTTAACAATGTAGGAAAATGAAGGGAGTCTATAAAAGCAAAGATGAAAGGTTTGGAACGATTAGAAAGGAGAAAAAGGATTGTCATGAACAAGAAAGAGTGATAGTGTGTCTTTGTAGTCCCTTAGGGAAGAAATAAATGACTCAAAGAGTCAAGAAAATGTGAGCCGAAATGAAGAAAATGAAGTGCTTAAGGAAAGATGAACCTTTATAGACCGATATATCCTACCTTGAACCAAAAGCCTTCATTACATTCCCACAAAAGCCCTATTTGATTTGGAGTTGAGTGAGCTTACATTAGTGGTGACTTACATAAGGGGGAAGCTTATGGTACTTAGAGCCGGACTTGTGACCTTCCTCTGAGTGAGATGAGTGTATTTTCCACAATCCTCATTCTATGTGCTACAATCTAAAAGTGAGGTTTGCATATGAAGAGTCGAGGAGTATGAGTTTGGGTTCCACAATGACCAATGTAGTAGAAAGAGTTTCCTTGATGAGTTGAGTCAAATCTAGATGCTTTCGTGTCCCACTAAAGCCATGGTGCTAAAAAGGTTGTGTGTTGTTAATAATGCATTTGAGTTGAGGGTAATTGTTAATCCCCAACTAATGCTTGATGAGGTCACCTTAGGATAGCTGAAACTTTCCTTTCTTTTATCTTGAGGAGGTAGTGATTATTTGTTTGCTTGAGGACAAGCAAAATCTTAAATTTGGGGGAGTTGATAACTAGGGATTCTAGCCTACCTTATGCTCTATTTTGCTTAGGTTTTGGATAAATAAATGTGTAGAAGTATTCCCGAAAAATAACTTATTATGCTTATTTGCAGTGTTTGGTCAAAATGAGGCAGGAAAGTCATAACCAGCTCATAAAAGAGTAAAACCTGTACAAGTTCAAAGTTGAGCGAAAAGCGTTTACATCGAAAAAATAGTGCGACCGTGAAATTTGTACCGCTGAGGCAACCATAATTACGCTCTCAACGGATTGAGGTTCAGAGAAGGCACTTTTGGGTGCAACAGACATCGTTGCCTGTGGTGAAATTGTGCGGCAGCGGAATTACTTTACGCGACCTCGGTCCATATTCCACTGAAGGTGAAAGTTAGAATCAGGGGACCGGAGATTTGGGATCAAATGAAGAGCGCAGTCTGCAAACATATTTTGAGTCCGCGGTTGAAGACTACGCTGAGGTGGTTGTTTTTTCGCTCCCAGTGGAATCAAGTCAAGACCAAGGTCAGAAAAGAAGAAACGCGGTCCGCACTTGCTTTTGCATGGTCGTGGATGTCCCAGAGCTGGCGCTCAATTTTACGCTATTGGCAAAAACATCTGTAGGGGCATTTATTTTCGGAAATTTTAGCTGTATATAAATAGTTCTTATTCAAATTTTTAGGGTATCCGTTGTTTTGTGGAGTACATGAATAGCCATTTTTTAGCTTTTTAGAGTAATTTTTTAGCATTGTTAAATATTAATTTTAGATTTTACTCTTGTAATTACTTTTTATGGCTTATAGTTCATCTTCTCCTTTGACTTCTTCCTTAATTATGAGAAGCTAAACCTATTAGCTAGGGTTGTGGCCCAATCCTAGAGTGGGTATTTAATGGGCCTTCAATTTTAGGGCTTAATTGTTTATGAGTTAATGATATTAGCTTGTTTCATGCTTTAATTGTTGAATTGGTGGTTGCAAATATTGATTTGTGCCTATTTGACTTAGTTTCTTCTTGTGAACGAGAGACTAAGTCTAGAAAATTCAGGCTAATAAGGAATTGCGGTGCACTCAAGATATTGATAGCCCCAATTAAAGGTTTAAACCTAGAGATAGTAATACCCGACTTGAGCCAATTTTTCTTGCATTGTTTGAACACCCAATTGGGCTTGAGAAAGCCGATTAGGGCAAAGTCACTCAAACTATCGAGAGGTATAGAGTGAGTAATTCCGTGCAAGAGTTATATCATGATCCCAATTATGACAAATTTTCCCTAAGTGTTAATCCCCGTTAGATACTCACCTAGGTGTAAGTCACTTACCTAGTGCATTTTTACCAATTGAGAAAACCCTTACAAAAAAATATTGTACTTAGATTAGTTTCATCCTTCATTAGTGTTAAAAATAGAATAGAAACCAAACAAAGCATAATTGAAAGTGCAATTAAGAACAATGCACATAGCTACATTATATAGAAACCTAATTCCAAACAAACATTAGCTCTCTGTGAAAATCGATCCCGACCCCTCGGGTAAAAGTTGCATCGACCACTCTTGCCATTTTATAATGGTATAGGGTTGGAACCAATCAGTATCCAAGTTCAACTTTCTATAATCCATACAGATTCGCCAATCTGTGACTATTCGTGTTGAGATCAATTTGTTCTTCTCATTTTTCACTACCGTCATACTAGCCTTTTTTCTCACACACTGAACTGGGCGGACCTAGTTGCTATTAGAGATGGGGAATATGATTCCTGATCTAACCACTTAATCACTTCTTTCTTCACCACTTCTTTCATGTTGGGTTTCAGCCTTTTTTGATGTTCTCTGGAAGGTTTGTGCCATCTTCCAGTAGAATCTTATGTATACAAAATGTCGGGCTGATACCCTTAATATCTACAATAATCCAACCAATTACAATATTGCATTCCATTAGTCCTGCAAAAGTTGTTCTCCTGCACATCTAACAAACTAAATGAGATACTAACATGTAAAGTTGATTTAGGTCCCAAGAAAGCACACCTGAGATGAGGTAGTAGTGGCTTCAGTTCCAACTTTGGTGGCTCTTCTACCGATGGCTTAGCTGGAGGAGTTTTCCATTCCCCTAAGTGCAAAGGCTCAAATTCAAGCTCCCTTTCCAAAAACCTTGGCCTTCAAGAGCAAGTACCCACTCCGCAAAGTCTTCTCTATTTGCTTAATCTAAGTTCATGAGACAGGCTGCTAGAGGGTCTTTAGTGTTCAATATATCATGTTCCTCCTCCAAAATTACATCGATGGCATCTATTAGAGAGTAGTTAGCAAATTAACTTAGTCGCCGCATAGATTTCTGCATGTTGAATGTTATCTCTTCATCATTTAATCTCATTTTGAGCTCTCCAGTTTCACAGTCAATTAAAGCTCTCCCAGTGGCCAAGAGTGGTCTTCCTAAAATTAGGATAATTTGCTTGTCAACCTGACAGTCAAGAATGAAAAAACTCTACTGGGAACACAAACTTCCCAACCTATACCAAAACATCATCAAGGATGCCAGCGGGCCTCTTCACTATCGGTCAACCAATCGTAGTAACATGGACGTGGGTCCAGCTCTTCCAAAGCCTAACCTTTTGTAGATAGGCAGGGGCATCATGTTTATACTTTCCCCCAAATCACAAAGTACCTTAGCAAATGTATAGTTGCCTATTATGCATGGAATTGTGAAACTCCCTAGGTCAGACAGCTTCTCAGCTATGGGTCTTATCACAACAACACTATAAGTCTAATTTAGTGTAAACATGGCCATTTCTTGAAAGTCCAACTTATGGGACATCAAGTCCTTTATCATTTTTGCATAACCAGGCATCTCCTTTAAGGCGTCAAGCAATGGAATGCTCGCCTGAATTTGATTCAACATCTCCAAGAATTTCTTCTACTGCTCATCTTTCTGAAACTTGGCCAATCTCTGTGAGAATGGTTCCATAGGTCGCTTTTTCACTGTGATTTGAGTTTTATCTTGCTCAAACACTACTTCTAATATTGTTTCTTGTGCTACCTCAGTCTCTTTCTCAACCTCTTTTTTTACTGGCGTTCTCTTGTGCATGTTGTACTGTCACTTCAGTTAACCCTGTTGATTCATCTATCTCAATGGATACTGGCACAAGTGTTTTAGTAGGTTGATTTTCACGAGCCATTTCTTGTTGTAGATCAAGGTCTCTATCATTTCGTAGACCCAATGCCTTAAGCTATTTCAGGCCCTGATGTTTTGGATTGATTTGTTTGTCTGCAGGTAACGTTCCTTGGGGACGATTATTTAGAGCCATCGAAATCTGTCCTAATTGAATATCAATACTTTTTATCGCTTATTCATGTGAGTCTACTCTTTCAGTTATTTTTCCAGTGGACCCAATCAATTGTTGCATCATTCCCTTAAGTTTAGCAAACCCATCATCTTGTTTCACAATTTGTTGTTTTTGAGGTTGTTGATAAGCCTGCTGCTAATTTTACTGGTTGTAACCATGTTGCCTTTTGTAGGGCATCACTTGACCCTATGGTCGTATAGCTCCAGGAATGTTGTTGTTATTGTACTATTGATATGTTGGTCTGTATTATTGATGCTGATAACCCCAATTCTGACCACCTTGCCTCTATCCCACATAGTTGGCCACATAGTTCATATCTTCTAAATAATGTTGGTTGTCACCTTCCGCACTCCATGAGCAAACATATGGTTGGTTAATGCACGGTGTACATACCCCTCCCCCCATTAGTTGCATAAAATATATGTACTTGCTGCTTCTGTCTTGATTCATCTATCTTTTTGGTAAGGATACTCATTTGTGTCAATAGAGTGGCCATATTTTCAGCTATGGAGTTATTTGGGTCTAAAGCCACTGAATTAACTACAGGAGTGATTGAAGAGTCTTTTGTCATCCATCCCGAGTTTTGGGCTATCTTGTCAAGCAGGGTCTTGCTTTCTCTGAATGTTTTGCTAAAAATGCTCCACATGCTGCAGCCATCAACATTGGCCTTTAAGTTGTCTGCCAATCCCATGTAAAACCTCTGCCTCAACATCTGCTCCGGAATTCCATGATGTGGGCACCTAACCAGCATACCCTTGAACCTCTCCCACGTTTTTGTAATATTTCTGTTGGTTTCTGCCTGAAACTCAATATCTTATCAATTTGTTGAGCAGTCTTATCGGGTGGGTAGAACTTGTTCACTAATTGTTTGACTAATTCATCCCAAGTAGTGATGCAGTTTATGGAGAGTAAATTAAGCCAAGTCGAGCCTCCCCCATCACCGAGAATGAAAACAATAACAGCCTTATTGCTTCCAGTGTCACATTAGGTTGCCTTTGAGTGACACATATCGACAGGAAATTCTTCAGATGCTGTTGAGGATCTTCAACGTATGACCTTGAGAACCGTCCATTGTACTACAACAAATGCAGCATGTTATTTGTGATTTGAAATGATTCTGCTTATATCTGAGGGACTGCAATTGTAGTTACTAGGTTGTCGGTGGTGGGTTGTGCCCAATCGTACAATGCTGCTTTTGGCACAAGTGGCACCATAACTTGATTCTTCGGGTCATTCCGATTGTTTCTGTTGTTTACTTCGTCTCCCATGTCTGGTTCGATTTGTTCTGTTGAGTTCTGTTGCTGTTTGCCCTTCTTGTTTGCATGATTCAATGCCTTGAAAACTTTCTCTGGATTTGATAATGCTTCGAACAATTCACAAATTCTTGAGGAGTTTCTAGGCATGCACCTGTAACACCCAAGACTACAAACGTTAGAATTTTTATGTATTTAGTTTGAAGTGGAGAAAATAGACTACACTAAGAATTTTAGCATTGCTTTTAGCTGCAATTAATAACACTGTTAATTCCTAGGCAACGGTGCCAAAATTTGATCACGCCCAACTATACCTTATAAAAAGGACTTAGCGATCGTTGCAAATATATCCCGGTTAATAAGTCCGGAGTCAAATCCCATAGGGAATTAACCTATTAAGCACAGCTACTAGACTCGCACAATTTCATGCAATCAATCTTCAAAAGTATTTGAGTAAAAAGTTGTTTGTTTACTAACTAAATATTCTGTAATAAAAATGCAATAAATAAGGAATAACTACGATGGGTTGTAGTCAAGAATTGGAATGATCTAAGGTTCTGATTTTTCCTATTGTAGGAATCCTTTTCGCTATGTTTTTTATAAATTTGCCTAAGTCTTCTCTATCGATCATGAGCACTCTGACTGTCGTAACTCTCTCCCAAGTAATTACAACAATATACTAGATATATTCTCCCGAATTATGCTAGCTATCCTTAAGTACATCTAACTCAGATCGTACCAAGATTTCGTTATCCTTAATCAACCCTTCGTATTGTTCCCTATATAAGTTAGGAGTGATGTTGTTCAACAACTACCCAAATATGCACTCTCTCCCGAGTAATACATACTAAATAGGCAAAGTCGATTGAGGACCCTTCGATCAACAACAATAACAATATAGTTGAACAAATAGAGAGAATACTACGGCAAATCTATATTAACGTAATAAGAAAATTATCCTCCAATAGGTTCCATCAAAACTCTAGATTAGGAGGTTAGCTATGCATAATTGTTTTCACAATCACAACAATAGAATTCATCATCAATGATAAAAACCTAAAGGAAGAAAGATAAAAACTCGTTGCCGAATCTTTCGTCTTGCTTCTTGTCTGTTCTTGCCTTCCAAATACTTCTAAAAAACAAGATACCCTCTTTTTGGGTGAGCTAGGCTTCGTATATGGCAAGGAGAGTCGCCTCTGGAAATACAAATTTAGCCCTAAAATAATTTTCCTCGGAGAGACGTGTAAGGCCGCTTACCTGGGAGGGTGACCGCACATCTAGCGTCACATTTTGTGAAATTTCTACCTAACTTGTGTGGCCCAGTGCGCGGCCGCGCACCTGCGCCATTTTCTGCACTATTCTTCGTTTTTCTTTTTAAATGCGCTAACCTCTTTCGATGCTCTGACGAACTCCCAATTTACTCCATAAACTTTTACTTAGCCTTCAACGCTCCATATTAGCTCAAAATGCTCCTTAACCTTATTGTAGCCCGAAATTATTCCTGCAAAGCATAAAATACTCAATCAGAGCAATTTGCTAACATTTATCCTCAAACATTAGTAAAGTGCAACCAATTTAAAATGCAAATAGTGGCCAAAATACATAGTTATAGCCTACTATGAATCTTCTTATTGTGCAAGATCAAGATCAATAGAAATTTAATGTTGAGGAGTAGTTGCAAATAATTTGTTTAATAGCATTGATTGACAACCTTGAATGAATATTAATGTGTTATAACATGTCAAATTGCCCCATAAATTCTAAAAGTGCTTTAAACATGTACACATGCCCTTAATTTGTGTTGACTAGGATTCGAGCTTGTGTGGCGAACAATCACCAACCGCCGTAACGAAGGAATGAATCCATTAAGTGGGAAAGATCCATCGTAAGGCCTCTCTCATCCCTTGCTTATGCTGAATCAAGATTTTATTGGTCTTCTTTGACCCGCGGGTGCGAATTGGTAGTTGTAATACTAGCTCTGTAGGAAGCCTTTCTCCGTTTAAAAGGTTGGGTGCTAATCGATAGCTATGAAACTAGCTCTGTACGAAGCCTTTCTCCGTTTAATAGGTCTTACATGACGAAAATCTGAATTAGTTGGAGTTCCAATATGAATACCGAACATCGAATGAGAAACCAGAAATGTGTTGAGTGACGTACATTGTAGATCTTTTGAACACGAAAAAATCTATAAAAATAAAATAAAAATAAAATACTTCTTCGATACTAGTTTATATTACCCGATATTCTTTGTAGTTTGATTAAAAAATATAACCTTTTTCTAAATTTAGAAACAATCAAATTTGAAATTCTCATTTACCGTAAATGATAATTTTTAGCCACATAAATATTATCAGAGGCGAAACTAGAAATTTTTCCAAGGGTATTCAAACTTGAATGAAGTGAAAAAAATTTCATACAAAGGGTATTCAATATGTGTTATATGCGTATAAAATGTAATATTTTGCCTATACACAGTGTACTTTTTTTCAAAAAAGGGTGGTCAATTGACCATCCTTATGACCATATGGCTTCGCCACCGAATATTATGACATATTTATGTTAAAGTCTCGAAATTTTATGGCCACATTATTAGGGGTGTACATAGGTCGGGTTGGTTCAAATTTTACAATTACCAAACCAAACCAATTGTGTCGGATTATGAAATATAAAAATCAAACCAATAAAACTCGGATTTTTCGCTCTCGGTTTTTTTCGGGTTTTCTCGGAATTTCGGGTTTCTCGGATTTTTTCGGATTTTTTTTCCAGTAAAATCTTCGTAGAACAAAACATATAAATTGTGCTCAAAATATTTCTTTAATCCTAGTAAGATACAACTATATAAATTATTTTCCAAGAAAATAATATAAAATATGAGATGTATCATGGTATTATCCTAAAATATTCAACAATAAAGACAATAAAATTATCTAATATAAATATTACTAATTAAAAAGTCATAATAGAATAAACATAATCTAAAAGTACTACGTCGTGCTAAAATAAGTAGACTAATAAGAGAGTATTAATTACATGACTAAACGCTAAATAAAAAAATAAAAAATAGGTTATTCATCTTTATCTAAATTATTGCAAAACAAAAAATAGACATTCTCGTTCGTACTATTGAATTGAATGTCTTTGTTAGCATTAATATTGACTTGATTTTGGTTTGTGCTTTTGTTAGCATTATTTAATTCACTAATGTTAATGACTATAAAACTTATTGGAACATTCAAAAACTCTAAGTCCAACCTTGAAATAATATCTTAAAAGATAAAATTATTAAAAAATTTAAGAAATATTTATAAATTACATCACAATAAGTATA
>MU671464.1:6976-19404 GCA_026770625.1 Nicotiana glauca | reverse complement strand
TTCGTACTATTGAATTGAATGTCTTTGTTAGCATTAATATTGACTTGATTTTGGTTTGTGCTTTTGTTAGCATTATTTAATTCACTAATGTTAATGACTATAAAACTTATTGGAACATTCAAAAACTCTAAGTCCAACCTTGAAATAATATCTTAAAAGATAAAATTATTAAAATTTTTAAGAAATATTTATAAATTACATCACAATAAGTATATTTATATATTAAATATATCTAAAATTTATATATATGTAATATCGGGTTGGTTTGGTTTCGGTTTGACTTTCTTTAGTTAAAACCAAACCAAACTAATTATGGTTGGGTTTTTTTTTTCCAACACTAAACCAAATCAAACCAAACCATGATCGGGTTTTTTTTCTCGGTTTGACTCGGATTATCAGGTTGGTGCGGTTTGTCGGTTTCCTTTGTAAACCCCTACACATAAATATTATGGACGTTTAAAAACACAAATTTTAAAATTCTTTTTTTTTTTAATTCATGTTCAATTAAAAAGGATCAATAAAATGAAAAAGAAGGGTAGTAGACTTCGAGATCGCAACCACTATTTCACAAAAATAAGATTTGAATGAGCCAAACTGAAAAAATACTAGCCACACGAACGCAGAATATTTTCCTAAAGAACCGTATAGCTAATTACAATTTGACCTATTCAACCATAACCACCACCACCCGTTCCGCCGTGACCATGGCCATGACCACCAGAATAACCACCGCTCGCATCAATAGCTATGCTTGTCAGCGCCACCGCAGCGACAGCACCAGCCACGACGGTAGCACCGCTACCGCCATCACCGTTCCCGTTCCCATGCACGTTTCCTCCGTCTCCGTCTCCGCTAGCATCGTACGTGTGACGAGCAGAAACTCTGCTTTTCATTCGGGTCGTCTTGATGCTTGCAGGAAGCTCGCTATTATTCTTATTGTTGTTGTTGTTCTTACAGAATGTGAAGAAAATCACTATAATGACAAACGCTGAAAGGATGACGATGCTGACTATAGCATACGCCTCCATGATTGTATTGTACCCCTTTTTGGATACAAAATCTTGAAAAAATTTATAGAACGATGGATGAGTTTAGGGTTTTGATGTATCGAGGATTTTCTTGTTTTTGAAGTTTAAGTTATGTGATTTCTGCAGAAAGTTGGATGCATTTGCATGTTGGAATTTTCTTTGGATGACAAATGGGCAATGGACTACCTCTCGATATATCTGAACTATCAATAATATTTAAGAAGCATATTTAATTATTTGTTATTATTATTATTATTATTACTAGTCTTAGGATATGAGTTTTGTGACGTGTTACACGTGTCAATGAGTATACACAATTTATAACTATAGCCTAAACATGGACTGCACTTTCAAGAAAATAATTATACAAAATTAGACACATATACAATAGTTTTATAGCTAATTCGCGAGAAAATTGTACGTTAGATGAAACTTTGAAATTACTTTATCAAATTCAGATATGCATATTCCCAGTTCATATGTTTACGCGCAATAAAAAAATGTTATAAACAAATTATTTGAGTCATATTAGGTAAATTTTAATTGATTTTAGTGTCCTATATGTGAAGACTTTTTATATAGTAATAATCCAAATAAGAAAAGCTTTAATAAGCAGTATTTTAGTTGACTTTATAATTTTAAATATTAGAAAATAATTAAATAATTATTTTATTTAATGTAAAATTTATTTTAAAGAGTAAAATTCGGGAAAATATTCTCTAAAAAATAAAGCTTCCTGCTTTTAATACATTAGAGATTATTATTGTTATTCAATTGAATCTCCTTTCTTCGCCTACGGCTTTGTACTGATTGTAGTTGTTGGTGAAAATACAATTACAGTTGAAAACTAAAACGAAGAAAATAAAATATCTTCCGGTAAGACGCGGATATTTCGCTCTCTTTAAGGACATTCAAGTCGACTGCAGCAAAGTCTTCACTGGTCCAGTAGTAATCCTCTTGATTTGTCTCCCCAGGATACAACAGTCCGATCACGTTGTATGACTCGAACAAACTATGGACAAGTTGTTGAGTCCAAAGCTCCACCAAGATGAATACCTTCCTTCAACAAAAGTAAAAAACTCTCTTCTTCTTTTTTCAAAACTTTAACCCACTTTATTGAAACACTCTACAATTATTTTTCTCATACCATGGAAGAAAGACTCCTCTTTATAGGTGTAGAAATTCTTTCTTGAATTAAATTAGAAGAAAGTGGAGGTAATAAGTTATGAAATCATGGAGAACATGGGATAATGGATAAATTCGTGTGTAATTAGTGGTAGAACATGGGAGAACAGTTACAAAAAAATTATGGTCATCTTCTCATCATGGAGTAGCGGGAGATATGGGAGTTATAGTCATTTTTTGCATCATGGAGTAGGGGGAGTTATGGCATATTTTATTTTAATAATAAAATGCAAAAATACTAATATTCCCCCACTCATTTTAATATTAAAATATATAAGAGAGTTTGCTAGTTGATGGGAGACTATTATGCATAATGAAGGTGTGATATGCATTAAACATCCACTTAGCAAAATAGCGATCTTTACTCCGGAGTCAGTTGTAGTCTCAGACTTGAACTATGACTGCTTTAGGGAAATAAATTATCACTGCTTACACATAATAATCAAGGTTTTGACATGAGCTTTATTAGCCAGCACATTACGGCCTTGTGCTATCCCGATTTTCGTGAGTTTTTTTAGAACAAGTCCAATTATCATAGAAAGCGGCCTACTTCCGCACTTACATAGGTGAAATCTGTCAAGGGTGTTCCTGTAACTATGACACCCCACCCATGCGAGCTACAGATTTTCATTAAGAATTAATAAAACTCAACCTCTCAAATCATTATAGGATAAATGCACTCACACCATAGGGATGGAACAATAAAAAAAATAGTGCATATCAAACCAAACCATCATGTGATTCGTTCTCTAGTCCCTAGGTTGGGTTTCCTCACATATGACTGATGAGCTTGTGGGCTTCAATCCCATCCCCCTCGATGTGCACCAAACCCTTTCTCTTACTAAGGCCTTAATAAGTGGATCTGCAAGATTATCACAAGATTTAACGTAATCAACATCAATAATACTACTTGTCAAATATGATCTCATAGTACTATGTTTTCTCCTTATAGGTCTAGATTTACCGTTGTAATAACGGTTTTGTATTCTACCATTTGCAGCAGTGCTATCACAATGAATCAAAATAGGAGGAATTAGTTTTTCAAAATAAGGAATTTGAAATAATAAATCTCTCAACCAATTCACTTCCTCACTAGCTGACGCTAAAGCAATTAGCTCAACCTCCATGGTATAGTTAGCAGTTTTTGTTTGTTTATTAGATTTCTAACAAATAACACCACCCCAAAGTAAAAATATAACCTGTAGTAGAGCATGAATCACCGGATAAAGTGTTCCAATCTGCATAAAAAAGCCTTCAAGTACAGTAGGGTATTTTTTATAAAATAATTCATAGGTTTTTATACCAAGTAAATACCTCATAACTCTTGTTATGGCATGCCAAATATTCACCACCTGGCTTACTTGTAAACCTGCTAAGTACTCCTACTGCGTATGCAATATCAGGTCGAGTACAATCAGTCACGTATCTCAAGCTTCCAATTAAGCTAGCATATTCCTTTTGATTTATCACATGATTGTCACTTTGTACAGAAAATAGTGAACACTCTAATCAAAAGGGGTTACAACATGCTTGCAATCAATAAAATTATATTTTTTTAGAATTTTCTCAACATATTGTGACTGGTCAAGGAATATTCCATCACATGTTCTAGTAATTTTCCTTCCAAGAATGAAATTTGCCTCACCCAAATCTTTCATGTCAAAAAGACTACTAAGCATGCTTTTAGTTTCTCCAATAACATTCTTGTTATAGTCAAATATTAACAAATCATCAACATAGATGCAAACAATTACATGTGAATTATTCCAATATTTATAATAGATGCACTCATCACACTCATTTGATTTAAAACTATTTTCAATCATGTAGGAATCAAACTTTTCATGTCATTGCTTAGGTTTTTGAGCCCACCATACATCAATATTTTCTGCCATGTTAATGTCTGTTATCACCGTCACAAGTGGCTCTTCGGTTACGTTTGCATGTGGTGTAGGACCACGTTTTTGAAATTTACAAAATCGAGCAATATGCCCACTCTTGCCACAGACAAAGCATGGTTTAACAAATTGAACTTGTTGATTTTGTGCTTAGTTGTTTGCACTATTATTCTTCTTGGGAGGTCTACCATAATTTTTCTTAAAAGTCTTCTTCTTCGGCTTCAAAGAAGTATTTTTGTGAGTTTCCGGAGTAATATTATTTCAAGTAATTAAATCTATCTTTATAGTGACGGGTTGTAGAATGCTCTCTTTCGATTGCATAAGTGCATATTGGCCTCTTGCCTCTTCCTCTATGCGAATCCGCATTATCAATGTCTCAAGTGAAGTTTCCTTTTGTTTGTGGTGCATATTATTTTGAAATTCCCTCCAAGAAGGTGGAAGTTTATCTATTATGCCACAAATAATAAGGTTGTCTCCATTTTTAATATCTTCGGACCTGAGCTTTTCACGATCATTATGAAGTCTTGAGCTTGGTCTACTACAGATTTGTTGTCCACCATCTGAAAATGAAAAAAATCTGCTAGTAGCATATTTTTTGCACCTGCATCCTCAGTATCATGCTTTCTCTGCAATGCCATTCAAATTCTCTTTGCAGTAGAGTAAGTTCTATCATAAAAATTATCAGATAGACAATTAAGAAGATAATAACTACACTTGTATGAATCATCGTTGTATTTTCCAATTTTTTCTTGAAGGGCAATTAGCTCATCATCATTCATGGAGGAGTTGTCTACTTTGCTTGGATTCTTCTCAGTTAAAAAGTAAGAAACATTGAGAAGACTCAAATAAAAAATTACTTTACCCGTCCGTCTCTTGAAATGAGTACCATTGAAACGAAATTGCTTGTTGAGACCTCCCACCTACATATCCGCAGATTTTTCAACTGTAGCCATTTGAATCTCCTTAAAATTATTTTTTAAAATACAATTACAGTTGAAAACTAAAATGAAGAAAATAAAATATCTTCAAGCTGATGCGCGGATATTGATCATGCCCAACTATGCCTTATAAAAAGGACTCTGTGAAGGTTGCAAATATAACCCGAGTATTATGCCCAGGGTCGAATCCACAGAGAGTTAACCTATCAACCACTATCTTTAGACCCACGAATTCTTCAGAACCAGTTTTTCAAATATTCAAATCTCAGTTGAATGTTCTTTAACAACTATGCTTGCAAGTAACTAAATAACTGTAAACTAAACTAATAAGGTTGTAAACAATAATGAGAAGAAGCTAAGGCAATGATTTCCCCTATTGATGGATTCCCTTCTGTTTATGCTCATACAAATTTACCAACACATCTCTATCAATCATGAACGCTAAGCTTACCGTAAATCTCTCCCGAGTAATCACAGTAATATACTAATTGCACTCTCCCGAGATACACTAGCTTACTTTATTTAGCACAATTCACTTTAGATTACACCCAAAGCTTCGTTATCCCTAATCCCGCCTTTAAACCCGCAATTATAGATTCCTCTAATAATCTAGGAGTGGTATTGTTCAACAATAACCTAAATATGCACTCTTTTCCAAGTTATGCACACTAAATAGGCATAGCTAATTGAGGATCATGTCAATTAACTACAACAAATACGAAGTTAAACAAATAAAGATTAAACTAGGAATTTGTATTCACATAAACAAGAAGTTCATCACCCAATAGGTTCCATCAAAACCTTAGACAAGGAATTTAGCTACTCATGGCTATGGGTAAATAAACTAAGATAGAATTCATCATAAAAATCAAAAGCAAATAAGAAAGATGTTTGGAGTATTCTCTCACAATGGTTTTCCTTGCTAAGAAACCCTAAAAATCAATACATGCCTCTTTTGAGTGAAGTCTAATGTTTTAAATAGGGTTTAGGTCTAAAAATACCGTATTTGCACTTTGACCCCTTAACTTCCTGCGCCTGCCATGGTCGCGGTAGAACCGCAGCCAATCACCCTCTCTGAACTTCTCAACTTCTGAAGCTGCCTTCCACCGCGGTTCTACCGCGATCGCGGTAGAACCGCGGCCAAACGTCTTTTCTGAATCCTGAGAGCTGGCAGGGTGTAGCTTCATTGAGAATTTACACCTTTGGCCTCTTTTCTCAAATTTTTGACTCCAAAACTGCTGCTTAGCCTTCCTTATACATATATCACCTGCAAACCATGAAAAATACTAATAAGAGAATTTTGTTATCACTTTAGCATTAAAACTATACAAGAAGGTGATTATTTAAGATGTGATTATAGTCAAATTCACCTATTATCAACACCCCACACTTAAACCTTTGCTCTTCCTCGAGCAAACTGAACCACACTTCTAGGCCTAATTGTTCAATGCATTGCCCCAGTTTATGTGACACCCACTATTATCAATGATCAACCTAAGCAGTGCACAATCATGTCTCAAATGCAGACTCTCATTCCAAGACACACTTGTGCTTACTCTAATTACTCTCACAGAAGTGAAGACTCAATTTTTCTTCCTGAGTCACATGCCCTTACATAAACAAAATCTGAGAGAAGTTTCACACACATAAAATTCAACAACAAGGAACCATATATAGAAAGAATTCACTCACTCTCAGCAAAGAGCATTCACATGCCACACAGACACACCATAAGCTTGCCCCTAGTGTAATACTCTACTAATCAAGCCATTCAGTCAAAGATCAAGAGGTCTTTATAGGTTGTAGTATAGGCTAAGGGACGGGTAGGATATATTTGGATATAGTGACTAACCTCCCTAAGCACTTTTAATATACACTTCCTTTTATTTCACCTTTATGATCAACCCAATCATTATTCCACATTTTATTTCACTTGTAACCCCCACTTTTCTTTAGGTACAACTGGCTTCTTTTTTTTTAAAGATTTATTGTACAATGCCAGTTTACCAATCAAACCTTCACTCTTGATTCCCTTTTTCACTAACTCCCTACTACCCCATACTTTGACTTTTGTATATTCTTTAGTGATTCAAGTGCTTATAGGAAGTACAGGTTCAAAAAATTAGCTTATTCAAACCCAGCAATTTAGATCAGTATAGGGTTATCAAAGAACAGGCTTTAGGCTCAAAGGGGTTAACTATGGTAATATGCACATGTGGATTCTCAAGTATAAAAGGTTGCACAAAGAAATACCTCAATCATCTCTAAAACCAAATGACTTCTATTTTGCTTTGCAAACACACAGGGCGAGTTCTAGATATCATATGCAAGCATAGGATGCAAGTAACAAATCACACACACTTCGCATGTAACTCATTCTGAATCAGTTCATCAATACAATCATACGAGTGTTCAAGCAAGACAAGATGTGCAAAATTAAGGCATATATTATGAGTCCACAATCAAGCTTAGACGTCACACTCTTAAGTTCTTTTTTTTTTAGTTATTTGCAAGTGTGCACATTTGAGGTTACATTCTAACCTTCACCTATCTAATCCTAAAACTACAAAAAGAAAAATCTACCTAACCCGGTTCAAGAAAAACCCTTGGAAAAGAACCGTGGTCAAAGAAAAACCAAGGGGGAGGTACTACATTACCTAAAAGAGAAAAGGAAATCAAAAGAAAATCTACATGGACTACTTCCCTCAAGAGTGCTGTCCAAACAGTCCGTCATTAGGAAGAGTCCTCTAACTTTGTTTTTGGTTTTTTTTTTTTTTTTATAATTAGTTCCGACTTTGACCCTCAAGAGACCCGTCGACAAGTGTCCGTCGTTGGGCCAAGTCAGCTAATCCTAATATAGACCTAATCAAATATATACAATGCTAACGCTACACTACATTACAGCTATATATAATACAACATACAAACAGAGCAAGTCTCCCACCCCACACTTAAAATCATGGCAAGTCCCCATGTCATATAAATAAAGTAAAGAGCAGAAGGTTTAGAAGACTTCCCTGAGACTCAGTCAGAGTCGGAGACAGTGCTGGGGTCAACCTGGCACGCTCTCCCCAATGCACGGAACCAAGCCATGAACCGGCTCTCAGACTTTGATTGCCTCTGAGACATAGCATCCATCCTTGTGTGTAATCCATCCACTGAGGTGCGGAGATCCGCAACCTCTTCTTCCATGGACCGCAGCATAGGCCTGGTGGACTGTGATCTGGATATGCCAGTCCCAAAATGAGTGTATCTAGATGGTCCGGCACTGTCAATGGACCTCCTGGATGGAGCAAGAGGGACCAGATCATCATCCTTGTCATTTATCTCAATTGTGGTCCTTATTCTCTGGCCCACTCTGATGGAAGAAGCTTTGAATGCTGCTTTGGGTGGCAAATCTCCATCGGCAGGATTGGTGGGTGTGTTTCTCATTAAGCACAGTGTGGTCACTAAGGAAGGGTAATAGAATCCCTTTATCAGCAGTGGTCCCCGTATGACCATTTCATCACCAATTATTCGGTCCGCATCAAAATCCTTTCTTGTCACAAAGCACCAAATCAACAGTGCCCGATTGAATTTCACGTCCGTTGTATTGTTGGATGCCAGGAACCTGCTGCATATAACAGTCAACCAACACTTGGCCAAGTTTGTGAAAGAGTTAGAGTTGAGGGTTATTTGGTCACGTATCCAAATGGGTCGCCCCCCTGTGCAAAGTACATCTGTCATGACCTCCCATGTCACCCCTGGTCCGTCATGGTAATAGTCGACGTCACTGGTGAATAGAGGTATCCGCAACACCTGGCGAATTGTTGGAAATATAGCACTGACCACCGTACCCCAAACAATCACCTCCCTACCCAAGTGCAATGGGCAATTGCCGTAAAATTCTCGAACCAGCATCTTGTTAATTGGGGCAGGGTCATTAAATAGGAATTCCCTTTCCCGCCTCTGTATTTCTTCATACATCTCCACCTTTTCAGCTCGGAGGGCTACCCGATCAATCGGGATCTCATGGAGGAAGGCCTTTGTAGCCTTGGCGTTGAAATCGTCCTCCGCCAGTTCCGATTGGAACCTGGACTCATCATAAGTAGGTCGGTGGGATGGACCGCCAGATCGCCTGTGTCTTTTAGGAGCCATGTGACCTGCACGAAATCAACATAAACATCAAATGTGCCTTAACTAGTGCCAATCGGATGGGTACTCAGACTTCACCCCCCGATGGCACCAAAAACTTTCCCTCAATTCATTCATAATATCCTTCACAATAGCCCCACTATTTTTCTTACCGCTTCCGGCATAATACACCCCACACTTACTCCTTTCATTGTTACACATGAAATACAACACCACCATATATCAACTACAACCATCCTACCCATCAACTACACATCATCAACAATCAATTACAACACCCCAACCATCAATTACAACACCCAAACCTAGGTTGGGCTTAAAACACCCTAAAAATATACAACACAATACCAAAATTTCAGCTATCACATGACCCAATACTATACTACACTACAAAAATATAGTTCAGGCCTCTAATCCACCAACACCCCTTCACAATTATTGAATAATGGAGACCCAATCAATTTGGCACCAAACAACCTCGTAAACATCAAGTACAACAATGGCAAACATAGAAGAAAGCACAAAAATTCAAATTTTACACTAATCCTAACTAGGGTTTAGTTAAAACTAATAACTTAACAAAATACGCTACTTAGAAGAGAAAGAAATAGAGCGAGAGAGGAGAATAACTTACTTGATTTGAAGAGAGGGAGAAGTGGAGGTGTGTTAATGGAGGTTGGGGAGGGGGGGGGGAAGATGAAGAGAGAAGGGAGAGAGTTTGGGGTTATTTTTTTATTTTTTGTTTTAGAGAGAGGTTGAGAGAATGGGATAAGGAAGGGGGGCTGAAATAGGGATGTGGGAATAGAAAGGGGGGTGATTTTTATTTAGGTTAAAAAAAATTAACAATTTAACTTATCGACTTACCTGGCCGCGTGTGGGGCCGCGGTAGAACCGCGGCAGTGAGGTTCAGAGAGGCTATGTGACCGTGGTTTCACCGCGGTCGCGGTGGAACCGCGGTCGAAGCCCCTCTCTGAATCTTTCGCCCATTTTTGTTTTTTTATATATAGACTAAGATAATCTTATACTTACAACAATTCTGTGGGTTGCCTCTCACACAACGCCTGATTTAATGTCGCGGCACGACTCAGATGAGCGCAATTACGGTGCGCTCGACCTCTATGGTTCATTCAAGTGCAGCTCGGATATTTCCTTAGGCTCGTTCATACCCACATACAATTTCAACCACTGACCATTGACTCTAAATGTACGAGATTCATCTTCAGTAGCAACTTTCACAGCTCTGGATGGAAACACTTCAACCCGCGAAATGGTCCAGACCACCTTTACTTTAGCTTACCCGGGAACAACCACAGTCTTGAGTTATAAAGCAATACCCTGTCCCCAGGTTTGAAATTTTGCTCAATGATGTTCTGATCATGAAGCCTCTTCATTCTCTCTTTATACATCCTTGTCCTCTCAAAAGCAAGATACCGAAACTTCTCGATCTCATGTAATCCAGTGACCCTAGACGTACCCGCAGCTTCCAAGTCTAAGTTCAGCTGTTTTAGTGCCCACCATGCTTTATGTTCAAGTTCAACAGGTAGGTGACAAGCCTTCCCAAACACCAACTTATATGGTGACATACCAATTGGTATCTTGAAAGCTGTCCTATAAGCGCATAGTGCATCATCTAACTTCCTTGACCAGTCAGTTCTTGTAACGTTTACAGTTTTTGTCAATACGCTCTTGATCTCTTTGTTGGACACCTCAACCTGTCTACTAGTCTGTGGGTGGTACGGAGTAGCCACCTTGTGGTGCACATCATATTTTTCCAACAACTTCTCGAAGGCCCGGTTGCATAAGTGAGTGCCTCCGTCGCTGATAATTGCACGCGGTGTCCCAAAGCGGGTGAATATGTTCTTCTTTAGAAACCCGACCACCGCCTTAGCATCATTGGTGGGTAATGCTGCAGCTTCCACCCACTTGGACACGTAGTCTACAACAACAAAAATGTATTTATTGCCTTAGGAGCTGATGAAGGGACCCATGAAATCTGTCCCCCAGACATCGAACACTTCCACCTCTTGAATTGAGTTCATGGGCATCTCGTGACACCGGGAAATGTTCCCGATACGTTCACATTCATTACAACCCTTGACCCACAAGTGAGCATCTTTAAACACCGTTGGCCAAAAAAATCCTGCCTCTAGCACCTTAGCTGCTATCTTGATTCCTCCAAAGTGACCGACATACGCTGAAGCGTGACAAGCCTGCAAGACAGAAGAGTGTTCGATCTCGGGGATGCATCTCCGAATCATATTATCAAGGCATATTCTAAATAGATAGGGGTTATCCCAGTAATACAATTGGCTTTCACAAAAAGATCTCTTCCTCTGGACCGATGATAGGTCGTGAGGAACAATACCACTGGCCAGGTAATTGGCATAGTCTGCATACCAAGGCGTTTCCTGATGAGTGGTAGTGAGCAGTTGCTCATCTGGAAAAGTTTCCAGAATTTCCTCAACTTCTACTACATTTTCAGTTCCTTCAAGTCATGACAGGTGATCAGCGACTTGATTTTCAGTGCCCTTGCGGTCACGAATTTCAAGATCGAACTCTTGCAGTAGCAACACCCAACGAATCAGGCATGGCCCGAAACTTGTCAAAATCAAATACCACATCTAGCATCTCTTTTTATATCACTGTGTAGTTCAACTGGGCTCCGCTCAGTGTCCTACTAGCATAGTAAATTGGGTGCATCAATTTTTCCTTCCGCTGGCCCAGGACTGCCCCCACCGCATAGTTACTAGCATCACACATTAATTCGAACGGTTGCTCCCAGTTGGGGGCAATGATGATGGGTGTTGTGACCAGCCTTTACTTCAACTCCTCAAAAGCTACCCTACAATCATCAAAAAATACAAAAGGGTGATATTTCTCTAATAACTTACAGAAAGGGTTGGCGATTTTGGAGAAGTCCTTAATGAACCTCCGGTAGAACCCGGCATGTCCAAGAAAGCTTCTTATGGCTTTGACTGAAGTTGGTGGCGGCAGCTTTGCTATGACATCAACCTTTGCTCTATCAACCTCTATTCCTTTGCTTGACACCCGGTGCCTCAAGACTATTCCTTCTTGTACCATGAAATGGCACTTTTCCCAATTCAGAACCAAATTAGTCTCGATGCACCGTTTCAGCACACGCGTCAGATTTACTAGGCATTCCTCAAATGAATTCCCCACCACTGAGAAGTCATCCATGAATACTTCCATTATATCTTCTACCATGTCAGTAAATATGGCCATCA
>MU671459.1:5113-18907 GCA_026770625.1 Nicotiana glauca | reverse complement strand
ATATATATATATATATATATATATATATATATATATATATATATATATATATATATATATATATATAACCGTGGATTTATTTTATCAACATGATTTTAATCCAGATAGAGGAAACCAGTGAACATTTAATTCCTTCATAGGGAAATTTTCCAGAATTTCTTTTAAATATACTCCAAATATTTTTAAGCCACAAAAAGGCAATAATAACTTAATTAAGTTCAGGCACCAACACAAGCATGCGCAAATCACACCGAGGCAACAGCCCGATCCAACAGAAATAAATGTGCACTTGCCGAGGGTCGACGGCGCGCCTATAGATGTATCTATTAATCTGCCGAGGCGTTCGGCCCATTCCAAAATAAACACACACAGACAGACAATCAGTCAAGAAGTCAACATGGAGCAATCATCCAAGAAAGGCCAATTCTCTTTAATAATTTGAGAAAACGAAGCTTAAGTCTTTTTAGAAATTCATTTATTAATTTAATGTGATTTAAGCAAATTCAAACCATCAATGGGTTCACAATTAATTCAAATATAGCATGCTTTTGCGTCCTAACTACCCGGACAATAGCATAATAGTAGCTACGCACGAACTCTCGTCACCTCGTGCATACATACCCCCACAAATAGGAGCACATAATCAATTACTTCACCTATGGGGTAAATTCCCCCTCACAAGATTAGAAAGGAGACTCACCTTGCTCTGAAGATCCATAATCGGCATTCTACATTCTTCCGAAGGCTCGAACCAATGCACAAAGCTCCAAAACTAGCCAATGGTCATACAAATCCATTAATATATGCTCAATTAAACTTTACATCCCAATTTGTAACAATTCCTAACCCTGAACGAAAAGTTAACAAAAATGCCCTCGGGCCCACGTGCCCGGAATCCGAAATTTCTCGAAGATAAAGTTTACCCATGAACTCACGAACTCAAATATATGATTTTCTCTTAATTCCATACTAAAAATCGTGGCTAAATTCCGAGAATATAATTTCCTAGGTTTTCAACCAAAACCCCAAATTTACACTAATTTTCATGCTTAAATCCATACATAATTGATATATTTAACTCAAAAGTGATGGGGATAACTTACCTTAACATTAATGACAAAATCCTCCTCTTGAAGCTCCCCAAAAATCACCCAAGCCATGAAGAAATGGGAGTAATGAACTCAACCCACGATTTAAATCAACCTCATTGCTCCAGGAATTTTCGCTTCTGCAAAAATAATCCCGCTTCCGCGATCTCGCTTTTGCAGAAAGTATTCCGCTTCTGCGGTCCCTGGGCTTCATCCCATTTTCGCTTCTGCGATGAGTACATCGCTTTTGCGGTTCCGCTTCAGCGGATTCCTGACCGCATAAGCGGTCCATGCTCCCTTCACTCCAACCGCTTTGGTGGTCCTTTCCTCGCTTCTGCGGGGCCGCTTCTACGGTCCCATTTCCGCAAAAGCGGAAATACCAGCAACTAGCATTACCAGCCTTCCCAAAAATCCATTTTCGATCCGTTAACCACCCGGAATCCATCCGAGGCTCCCGGGACCCCAACCAATCATACCAACCAATCCCATAACACATTGTGGACTTGCTCGAGGCCTCAAATCACATCAAACAACGCTAAAACCATGAATTACACCCCGATTCACGCTTTATGAACTTTGAACTTTCCAACTTCTACTTCCGATGTTTAAACCCATCAAATCACATCCGATTGACTTCAAATTTTGCACGTAAGTCACATTTGACATTATGGGCCTACTCCAACTTCCGAAATCGGACTCCGACCCCGATATCAAAAAGTCAACCTCCGGTCAAACTTCTCAAAAACCTTCAAATTTCTATCTTTAGCCAAATGGCTCCAAAATGACCTACGAACCTCCGAATTCACTTCCGATCGCGCCCCCAACTCTAGAATCACCATACGGAGATACTCCTAGACTCAGAATCCCAAACGGACACCGATAACACTAAACTGCACTTCAAGCCAAACTTATGAAATTCCTTCTAAAATGCTAACTTCCACAATAGGCACCAAAACACTCCCGGGTCATCCAAAACCCAATCCAGACATACGCCCAAGTCCGAAATCATCATATGAACCTGCGGGAACCTTCAGATCCCGATTCTGAGGTCATTTACTCAAAATTCTAATCCTAGTTCTATAACAACCCGGCCGATCATTTTTGGGATTTATGCCCCGATTCCCCATTAACCGCTTCCCCTAAGTTCTTTTCTGTTATTTTGGGTTGCCAAGATGTTCGATGTTAGGAGTCATAGCGTTTTGGGACACTTAGTCCCTAAATGGGAGCTTAAGAGTTGAAAAATTGTCCATATTCGGAACAGTGTAAAGACGACCTCGGAATGGAAATACGATGGTTCCGCTAGCTCCGTTAGGTGATTTCGGTGTTGGGAGTGTGTTCGGAATGTATTTTGGGGGTTCGTAGCTCATTTAGGCTTGAAATGCCAATGTTTGAATTTTTAAAGTTTCCGGTCCGATAGTGAGTTTTTGATCCGAGGGTCGGATTTGAATTCCGGAAGTTGCTGTAGCTCCATCATGTCATTTGGGATGTGTTTGCAGATCATTCAGGTACCTCTACTCAGGCGCACTATCAGTGAGGCAGGAGGGCCACGGAGACTTCGAGGCAGTTCTGTTGCGTCCGCAGACCCACGAGTCTCCTTCTTACTCTATCTTTAGTATCTAGTTTCCTCTCTTTCAGTTGTTAGAATATTCTGGTGTTTTGGAGCCATACTGTACATTTCTATAGCCTGTGTTGCCTGTGAGTTTCTGGGTCTTTGGTAATAGTGTTAGACTTGTGTTTTATTGAGTTGTACATGCCGAGTGGCATCTAATGCAGTTACTTTTAGTTATTTAATTTGGTTTTCCTCTGTTTTTCCAAAATTGTCATACTTTCCGCAATATTTGGCTTACCTGGTCGTGGGGACTAGGTGCCATCACAACATGTTCACAATCGGTGAACTAGGGTCATGACAAGATGTTATCAGAGCTCTAGGTTCATAGGAGTTACGGAACACAGGCCGGTTTATTAAAGTCTCGCTGACGGTACAGAGACGTCTGTATTTATCTACGAGAGGCTATGTAACTATTTAGGAAAAATCTTCATTTCTTTTGGATTCCTTGTCGTGCGATATTTTGACATCAATTCTAAACTTCTGTCTTCTATTCTGTCACAGATGGTGAGGACATGTGCTACACGAGAGGACCAGGCACCCGCGCCCCCTGCTGCCGCCGTCAGAGGCTGGGGCTAGGGTAGAGGTCAAGGACGCACACGAGGTGCAGCCACAGCACTCGCGCGAGCTTCCGCTGAGGTACCACCAGCAGATCCAGTTGGAGCTCAGGCACCTGGTACACCTACTACAGCTACTACTACCCCATCGCTCCAGGAGACTCTGGCTCAGTTCATGAGCATGTACACTACCTTGGCTCAGGCGGGGTTGCTTCCCCTCGCTGCAGCCACATCCTAGGCCGGGGGAGGGGCCCAGACTCCCGCAGCCCGCACCCCTGAGCAGAGAGTGCAGATGGAGAAGGTCCCAGAGGTTATTCCTGTACCGCCTGCAGCACCATCACAACCCGGGGATGGGTCAGCTGTCCCCGAGGACGAGCATCGTAGACTACAGAGGTTCAAGAAATATGATCCCCTAGTGTTCAGTGGCCTAGCATTAGATGACGCCGTGGGATTTTTGGAGGAGTGTCATCGCATCCTTAGCACTATGGGCATAGTGGAGTCTAGCGGGGTTTCTTTCACCGCCTTTCAGCTTCGGGGAGCCTCCTATGATTGGTGGCGTACCTATGAGTTGGACAGTCCAGTCGAGTCTGCCTCACTGACTTGGACCCAATTCTCAGACATGTTTATGAGAGAGTTTGTTCCCCAGAGCCTCAGGGATTCATGGCGCGTGGAGTTTGAGCACTTGCGCCAGGGTGCTATGACAGTCTCAGAGTATGCCATCCGTTATACCAGGTTGGCTAGACATGCACCGGCTTTGGTTGCCACAGTTCGGGAGAGAGTTCGGAGGTTTATCGAGGGTATTATTCCGCCCATCCGGTCCAGCATGGCCCGAGAGTTGGAGATGGATATTCCTTACCAGTAGGTAGTGAGCATTGCTAGGAGGATTTAGGGTATGCTCGCCAGGGAGCGAGGGGAGAGGGAGGCCAAGAAGTCTCGAGAGTCGAGTCACTACTCTGGTGCCCGTACCCCATCAGCAGGTCGTTATGGTAGGGGTTATTCTGGTTGTCCTGTACATTCAGCTTTGCCAGCAGCCGGTAGTACTCCAGCTCCACCTGCACCTCAGGAGCCTTATTATGCACCTCCAGCTTCTAGCGCGCCTCCTGCACGAGGTACTTCCAGAGGTCAGTCCAGCAGGCCTAGCCCCAGTTAGTTGCAGCCACCACGTCCTCCCAGAGCTTGCTATGAGTGTGGTGACACCCGTCATGTGGTGAGGGATTTCCCTAGACTAGGGAGGAGTGCACCTCTACATACTGCTCAGCCACAGCGGGGTCCTCAGAGTTCTCGGGCTATGATTACAGCTCCAGCTGCTACCCCACCTGCCCAGCCAGCCAAGGGCGAAGGCAGGGGAGATAGAGGTCACCCTCGTGAGAGGGGTCGGGCCAGATATTATTGCATTCCTGCTCGCACTGAGGCGGTTGCCTCTGATTCTTTCATCACAGGTATTATTCTGGTTTGTCACAGAGAGGCATCGGTTCTATTCGATCCGGTCTCTACTTATTCATATGTGTCTTCTTATTTTGCTTCGCATTTGGGTGTGCCTCGGGATTTTTTGAGTGCCCCCGTTTATGTTTCTACTCCTGTGGGAGATTCTCTTATTGTGGACCGCATTTATCGGTCATGTCTGGTTACTATTCGTGGTTTTGAGACCAGGGCAGATCTATTATTACTCGGTATGGTTGACTTTGATATTATTCTGGGCATGGACTGGTTGTCGCCCCATCATGCTATTCTTGATTGTTATGCGAAGACCGTGACGCTGGCTATGCCAGGTGTTCCACGTATTGAGTGGAGTGGTACTTTAGATCATACTCCCAGTAGAGTTATCTCTTTCTTAAAGCTCAACGTATGGTTGAGAAGGGGTGTACCGCGTATTTAGCTTATGTGAGAGATATCAGTGTTGACACCCCTTCTGTTGATTCAGTTCCAGTGGTATAGGATTTCCCCGATGTGTTTCCAGCTGATCTTCCGGGCATGCTGCCCGATAGAGATATCGATTTTGGTATTGATCTGTTGCCGGGCACTCAGCCCATTTCTATTCCTCCGTATCGCATGGCTCCTCCTGAATTGAAGGAGTTGAAGGGTCAATTGCAGGAATTGCTGGGTAAGGGTTTTATTCGGCCCAATATTTCGCCATGGGGTGCTCCTGTCTTGTTTGTGAAGAAAAAGGATGGTTATATGCGTATGTGCATTGATTATCGCCAGTTGAACAAAGTTACAGTGAAGAACCGTTATCCTTTACCTCGTATCGGTGAACTAGGGTCGTGACAAGTTCATTCTTTCAACTTTAAGCTTCTGAAATAAGAATTCTCTTTCCAAATCAACTCTGGACCTCTCGAAATTTAATTACAACCATGCGTACAAGTCAAAATACCTGAAATGAAACTGTTCATGACCTCCGACTGCTGAAAGGAGAGCTAGTACTCAAAACGACCGGTCGGGTCGTTATAGGTATTTACCCCCACCCCCTGCCCAGGCCCATTTGGCTTTCGCGTTCACGTGGCCAGGACCGCGTTCGCGAAGGGATATCCCCCCATTGCTTCGCGTTCGCGACCTGAGCTACGCGTTCGCATGGAAGGAATTTCCTTCAATCAAATTTAACACATCGCGAGGGCCATCCCGCGAACGCGAAGAAGAAAACATTAGTACACCAGCAGCTATTTTCTGCAACTTTCTTCTAAGTCAAAAACCTCCTGAAACACTCCCGAGCCCTCGGGGCTCCTAACCAAATACACGTACTAACTCAACAACTTCATACGAACTTATCCGTGCGATTAAATTGCCTAAATAACCTCAAAAATAATAAATCAAACCTCAAAATCAAGAACTTTTCCTCAAACTTCATCAAGTTTCAAATTTAGAAATTCAAGTCTGAATCACGTCAAACAACGTCCGTTTTCAACCAAACTTTGCAGGAAAGACTTAAACCATATATAAGACATGTATCGGGCGCCAGAACCAAAATATGGGCCCGATACCTACACGTTCTAATTAATTTTCATTTCAAATTTCCTTAAACAATTTCAGAAAATAATTTTACTTAAAAATTTATTTCTCAGGCTTGGGACCTCGGAATTCAATTCTGGGCATACGCCCAAGTCCCATATTATCCTACGGACCCTCTGGGACCGTCAAATCACGGGTCCGGATTCGTTTGTCCAAAATATTGACCAAAGTCAAATTTATTCATTTTAACATCAAAACTTAGTATTTTTCACAGAATTTCATATTTAAGCTTTCCGGCTACGCGCCCGAACTGCGACGCAAATCGAGGTGACTCTAAATGAGGTTTTCAAGGACTTGGAGACACAGAATTCAATTAAAAATAGGTGATGACCCTTTGGGTCGTCACACTTACATATATAATGAAGTAAACCTACGTGCTGGAGAAAGAAATATCACAAAAATCATCCAATATTAAAAAAAAATTGTTTTTTTCTTTTTGTCTTTTTGAAGAATGTTTGTTTGAAGAGTCAATTGCATAAATGGACATCAAACAAATAATAAACTTTGGCTATACAATTACTATTATTAAATTCAATTTAGCACCTTCAAGGAATTAAAAGTTATAAGTTGAAACCTCTTCAAGCCAACATTGCAAGGGTATAATAATTTTTTTCGTTGAAGAATATTAGTTTTGAATCATTAGATTATGTGAAAGATTTTTTTTCTCGAATTCAACAAGAGGGATATTGGTTTCTAATTGATAGTTTCTGTAGCAATTTTCAAATGTAACAAAAAGTATATTTAAAATTTGTATATATAGGGTATTAGAAATTTAAAATTTGTGGCTAGAGATATCGGTAAACTTAAAATGGAATCATACCCAAATAAAATTTCACTGGCTAAAGGATCATTAAAATTTTTAGATAACCGATTGAAGTGAATTTTAAATTAAGGATGATATCTTCATTTGCATCATTATAAAGATAATCATTATTGAAAATATATAAAGTTTTAGAAATTGAAATTTCAAATAGAAATACTTTTTTTAAAAATAATAATATACCAATAAGAGTTCACGTTGTAGTAAAAGAGTCGCGTTGTAACCAAAGAATCTTTCATATGTGTCAATCTTTGTGCTTTGCCATAAATATGAGTTATTATTTCGCTTTGTGTAATTTTTAGATTACAATGACACCAATGAGGATTGTGCAAAAATTAAATTATCAATACGAGATTTGAAAAATGTTCGTCTTTTTTCATGTAATATTTCTTAATTAATATCTAACGATTATCTATAATAAGACGATAGGTTTAAATTTTAAGGTAATTTACATATAATTCAAATAATTTAGATATTTAACATGGTTAATGTCAAATATCAAAATGGAGTCATGCTGGGGGGAAAATGCATTAGCTATTTTTTTTAAAAAAAAAAAAAATTTAGATAGCCGACTAAAATAAGTTTTGAGTTAAGGATAATATTTTCACTTACATTATTATAAAATAATTATTATTGAGAAATAAAGTTTTAGAAATTGAAATTTTAAAATAGAAATACTTTTTTAAAGATATCAATACACCAAATAAGAGTTCAAGTAGTAGTAAAAGAGTTGAGTCGTATCCAAAGTGTCCTTCATAGTCTCAACCTTTGATCATTTTGCCATAAATATGAGTTATTATTTTGCTTCCTGGCTATTTTTAGGATCCAATGACACTAGCAAAAATTATACCTAAAAAGAAAAGTAGGCTTATAATTAGGAGATTTGAGAAATGGTTAATCTTTTCATGTAATATTTCTTAATTAATATTCAATGATTATCAATATCTATCGAGAATGTTTAATTGTTAAGATTATTTAAATACAATTCATATGACTCAAATAATTGACATGATTGGTATTCGCGCATCTGCGCGGGTGCTAATACTAGTATATATTAAAGCAAAAAATTACCATATATAATTGACATTATGGTTAAGCCAAGTTGTAAGCTAACAAATGTCAATAGTATATAGTAACTTTATTCTATATTTAACTATATTAGTTAAATACAAATATAATATAATATAATATAATATAATATAATATAATATAATATAATATAATATAATATAATATAATATAATATAATATAGATAAAGTTATAAAATTTATCTTTTTATCATGTTATCATACTTAATTTTGTTAATGATCATATATCATATTAGGAACTTTTGTTACTCAACTTCGCCTCTAGAAAAAAAAAAAGAAACTTCTACTTTTTATAATTATTTAAATACTACTTTGCCTTTAGAAAAAAAAATAACTTCACATAACTATAACTCTTTCACATTTGAAATTCTATAAGTATAGTTCTTTGAAACATTGTAGCTAGAATTGAATAAAATAAATTTTTTTTAAATAAATGTAATATATAGGGTACACGTCCATGTTTATATAAATAACAAAAAAGAGTTTACAAAATCAAATAAAAGTTTACTTACGTATATAATAAAGTAACATACATGTCGGAGAAAGAAACATCACAAAATCAGTTAATATTAAAATAAAATAAAAAAGTTGTTTCTTTTTTCTTTTGAATAATATTTGTTTGAAGAGTCAATTTGCATAAATGTACATCAAACAAATAACAAAACTTTGGCTATACAATTGTGATCATTAATTTTAATTTTGCACATTCAAGAAATTGAAGGGTATAAGCTGAAACTCCTTCATTTAGCTGTCGTCAAGCCAATATTGCAAGGGTATAATATTTTTTCGTTAAAGAATATTAGTTTTGAATCATTAGATTATGTGAAAGGTTTTTCTTTCAAATCAACAAGAGAAAATTTGGTTTCTAATTGATAGTTTCTATAGTGACTTTTAAGTGTAGCAAAGAGTATATATAAAGAAAAAATTAGTATGACGTGAAATATATTTTTTAAATGTAAACATATTATTTCAAAAAAACTCTTTACTTTTTTTTAATTCAAAATAATAAAAATACAAAATATTATGAACATTAGTAGAGAGCTAAAAAATTATTATAATAGAAGTTATATCATGGATAAACTCAAAACAATAAAATCTTATGGAATATTTACATAATATCCAACTATATTTATTGTTTACTTTTTATAGCTAATATAAATAGATGATATAACAACAACACATGATTATACACATATTATATATGAATTATACATAAATTACACATCATTCAATTTTATAATTTAAGTGGTCAGGTGAGCACCTATTTAGGTTGATTAGATAAAGTTAAAAGAAAAATATGAAATAATTTAAACCAATGACTAAAAATATAATTAAAATTCATATGTAGATAATTTTTATTAAAACCCACCCTTTTATAGTGAAATAAATTAATTTTTTATAACAAAATAAATAATGACATAAAAATAAGATAACAGAAAATAAATATTGAAAAAAAATATTAGAAAGATCTAAAAAACATAAATAAAAGATGATAACAAATTTCTTCTTATGTTTCATTTTTGTTGAGTATAAAAAATTTGAAAGTTAATCTCATCGATTTTAAATATATTTTTTTTCAACTCAAATACATAGATTATAAGATAAGGATATCTTAGAATATTTTTTTTAATTTACATTATGTGTTATTTTAAAAAAAATTACTATTACTAACAAACTAATGTGATGTTTGAATTTGAATTGGAATGCAATTTGAGTAGTTTGCATTGAGATTAAGCCAAATATGGTATCGAAAAATAAACCACTTTACAATTTAAGATAGTATATGCAATGTTTTTAATAATAATCAACTAGTTTAAGATTTAATGATTCAAAGAACAAAATTTTTGTATATATAGGGTATTAAAAATTCAAATCCAGGGGCTAAAGATATCGATAAACTTAAAGTGGAGTCATACTGAAATAAATCCGGCCAAAGTATCATTTAAATTTTTAGATAGCCGATTAAAGTGAGTTTTAGATTAAGGATAATATATTCACTTGCATCATTAATCATTATTATAATATATATGAAGTTTTAGAAATTAAAATTTCAAAATAGAAATATTTTTTGAAAGATAATATCATACCAAATAAGAGTTCAAGTCGTAGTATAAGTGTCACAATTCAAAATCCACTAAGGGTCGTGATGGCGCCAGACTCCGCTGTCAGGCAATCCAACCAATAATACTTAATTAAATTATCGTTTTAAATATCTCCGAAACTACTTCTTTTATGCGTTTAAACAATACGTGATAAACTCTACTGAATAAATGATGAAACATTTGACAATTTTAAATTTCTGAATAAGCCCATAGACATCCCCAGAACCCGGTGTCACAAGTGCATGAGCTATTTCTAAGAAACAATACAATGCAACATCCGTCTGAAATACAAATGGGCAGAAAGAAAATACAATATACTGGAAGGGATTATACTAGCTGCGGTCCGCCTCGAGTAATGCAACTGTCACGATCCAAAATCCACTAAGGGCCGTGATGACGCCGAACACTGCTGCCAGGAAAGCCAACCAAATTACTTGATGAAGTTCTCATTTTAATAAATCTTAAAAACTAAGATTTTCCTTCAATTTTTTATAAATAAAAAAAATAGCCGCTTCAATTCAAATTAAATAATAACCAATTAATAAAAAATATTTCAAAACCATACCAGAACTCGGTGTCACAAGTGCATGAGCATTTACTAAGAAGGAAATAAAATACAACATCCGTTCGGAATACAGTGGACAGAAAGTAAATACAATATACTGGAAGGGACTATACTTGTCACGACCCAAAATTCACTAAAGGTCGTGGTGGCGCCGGACACCGTTGTCAGGCAAGCAAACTAAAATACTTAATTAGATCCCAATTTAAACAATTTTGAAAAGCAAGTTTTTCCCTTCTTATTTCGTAAGTAAAAAGATAGTTGCTTCAATTAATATTTAATAATAAGCAATTAATACAGGATATTTCAAAACCATCCCAGAACCCGGTGTCAAAAGTGCATGAACAATTTCTAGGAGATAACACAATACAACATCCGTCCGGAATACAGTGGACAGAAAGTAAATACAATTTACTGGAAGGGACTATGTCACACCTCCTTTTGGCGCTACCGCACCCCGCGAAGGGATGCGGTAAAGGGAGTTTTTCCAATTAAAGGACAATTGAAACGGGATTCGTTTATTAAGAGATTCAGAGTCGCCACTTGGGAGATTTATGGTGTCCCAAGTCACCGGTTGAATCCCGAATCGAGGAAAGGTTTGACTCTATTTAACAGTCTGCGAACGAGAAATCCGGATAAGGAATTTTGTTAACCTGGGAGAAGGTGTTAGGCATTCCCGAATTTCGTGGTTCTAGCACGGTCGCTCAACTGTCATATTTGGCTTATTTATCTGATTTGTAACATGCTTTAACTTATGTGCAAATTTTAACCTTTAACCGCTTTTGATTATTATTATTATTATTTTAACAAAGAATTACAACTTTGTGAAAACAGGTCTCGAACCACGTCACATCAATGTACCCGTGGTTATCAACACATTTCGACTCCGTTGAAATTTGGATTTGGGTCACATAAATGTGCACCCGAGTTTAGGAAAGTAAATTATTAAAAGCGCGCCTAAAGTGACTAGTGTATTATTATTTTGGGGAAGGCCGTAAAATTTTGCTAAACGACTCATCCTGAAGTCTATACAATTATTATAACCATTTATTAAGGGTCCCGCAACTTGTGCGTTTTCTTTGGCGAGGCTCGTCTCATATTTTATTAAAGGAAAAAACATTCAACTAAGTAAACTACGGATATGCATATTCAAAAACTAATTCGAAATTTAATGCCACAACTACATCACGGGAACCGTACCTGTAGCTATGACAATTATTTATTAATAACGCGCCTAATGCAAATTAGGAGAGTTCAAGGCATTTTCTACACTAGTTGTGAATGTTCCAAACGGACAAAATAAAGATAGAGCTAACATAGGAACATATATTGCAATACTTAGATCCATTTAATTATGTCTAAAGCCTAAATCACATTCTTGTTTCAAGGTAATGTCTATTTTTATTCCAATTTTCATAACTAAACCCAATAACTCAAAACCAATTCATATTCCATGTTCTAAATTAAAGAATCGATAATTCTAAAATAGCGATTACTTTACTAAGAATACATTAACACATAAACGATAATATCAATCACGGGAACACTTCATGAAATCATGACGACAAATGTAGGGGACAAAATCACAAGAAGAAAGGAAAAGAGTTGACCTTTCATCGATTCAAAATTACAACGTAGAATACTAACCGGAAATGACCGCAACGGAACAGAAACTCGGACAACAAACTCGACGTGCCGGACCTCGACGAACAACGACGACCTCAACGGAAACGGAAAACTCGAACCAAGACTGTCAACGACCTCGACGCTCACCTTCTCTCTCGACGACCTTGATGGGCTGTTTGGGAGTGTGGTCGACGGCTGTTATGGAGTGTCGCTGGAGGTTGTTTGGAGTCGAGACTGTTTGGACGTGAGGTTGACGAGCTGGAGATGGGCAGTGAGCTTGGTCGTTTGGAGGCAGCAGGTGGCGGGGTGGTTTCAGGCAGTGAGGTTGGTCGTTTGGAGGAAGCAGGTGGAGGAGTGAGCGCAGCAGCAGCTGTTCGCTGCTGCTCGGACGACGTGGGTTGACTGGCGGATCGGAGGAGCTGAAGGTGGTTCAGGCGTGGTCAATGGACGGGCTGGACGTTCATTGCTGGTTGAGGGTGATTGACGACGTGGGGGCTGGTTTTTAGCGTTAGGGTGTGTTAGCAACAAGAAGATGAAGTAAAGGCTCTCAGGTGTCTTCTCCCGTGTATTTGTCCGTTAAAAAATGAAGAAGCAGAAAGATTTTCTTTGTTCTCCAAATGAAGAAAAAATGACCGAACAGTAGTAGCCCTTCCTCTTTTTCAAAATGTCCCTCCTTCCTTTTTGTTAAGTGTCCCCCTCCCTTATGTAGTCAATGTAGTCTTTTTAAATGTGAGTGTTAGGTTGTTATGGGCTAGGCTCGAATTTTGGGCCTAAAAATGGGTCGTTTGAACCCCAATATTTATTCTTTGCCCGGAACCGAAAATAAAAATACGACCTTATTTAATTAATCCTACGTCAACGAAATAATTATTAAAATGAGATTGACGATTAAAACAAAACTATTTTTGGTTATTTTTCAACATTACATAAAGATAAAAAATAAGGTACTATTTTTTATATTTTCGTTTTTATATAAAGATAAAATATAAAGTACTATTTTTTGTGTTTTTTTTCAAAGATTAAAATGACTACAAAATATTAATGAAACTATTTTTTTTTTATATTTTTGAAATATTATAAAGATAAAAATAAGGTACTATTTTTGTATTTTTCAAGTTTATGAGAAATACATAAACTAAAATTTATATATCTTTTTTTTGTAATTTTTTATTTTGTGATGAAATAAAGTAAAAGAGTCAAAATTAGCTAAAATAGCTACATTAAGGCTAAATTAAATATTTACGCTAAAAATATGAAAAATCTCGGGGAGGGTCAAAAATCACACGTCTACAGCTGCCCCTCTTTGACTGGAAACACGAAGAGCTTTCAGACAAAGAACGA
>MU671455.1:4273-21045 GCA_026770625.1 Nicotiana glauca | reverse complement strand
TTTTTCATTTATTCAATTTTGTTTTGTTTTCATTTTTGTACTTTTATATTTTTCTGATTTTATTAAAATGATAAATCAAAGCCCTAATATAAAAATTAAATTATTTAAACTCTAAAATTATTTAAAGGAAATACTATTTAAAGATAAATGCAACAACAAAGTACCAAGAAACTATTTTTTCTTGTGATTTTCTTTTAAATTTGTTCTAAAACAAATTATTACCTAATTATAACTAAAATAAAATTAAGTCCCTAAATGCAAGTGCATATTTTTTTGTATTTTCATATGAATAAAAATGCATACATAAAATACAACCAATCAACATAAAATTCAACAAAGTTTCACAAAATTGTAAAATAATAAGGAAATCATTATATTGAAATTTATGGGAATAATTCATATATAGGGCAAAAATCACGTGCTCACAACGCTACCCCCCCTCCCCCGCCCGGCTCGAGTTGTCCGCTTGGGTAAGCCAGTTCTAGAACAATAAACCCAGGGTTTAAACCTAGCATAACAAAAGCCTCATGCCGGATCCCTAGTAGGAACATTTGTTTGCATCACGTGTATTTAACTTTGGAGACTCAACACAGGGGTTGGTCTGTCTAGGACAGGTGTACCCGAAATGAAAAGACCATCGTGATGCATCCTACTTGCTACTTGTGCATTTATTTGTTTCGAATTTGCATGTTGATCGGCTTATGAATGATTAGAGGAAAGTTGGAAAAGAAAAATCAATGTGAGGGCTCAGAAAGATAATTACTTGTTTTGAAAAATCAGTGTCCAAAAACTTTTTTTCTTTTGAAAAGAAAAAAGTTGGTTTTTATTTTTTGTCAAATATGCCTGAACTACGCCAGTTTGATTCTCACCGGATGTGGGATACGTAGGCAACCCCCATCGGGTCCAACTTTCCTTTTGCAAAAATAGCCCAAAAAGAGCAAAATTTTTATTTTTTATAAAGAAGCAGGGTGATGCCATTCTTGTCTAAAAATAGCCGAATGTCCCCAAAAGGCTGCCGGAAGGCCCTTTTTGCAAGAACAACCACTTTTGGTTATTTTTCAAGGTTTTGGCCGGTTAGCGAACACAACCTTAAAATCTTCTTCCTCGGGGTGCTGAAAGGCCGTATTGGCAAAGACGGATATTTTTATGAAAATTTTGAAAAAAAATAGTGATAACCTTTTCTTGAGTCAAATGATTCTTAATTTTTCTCCTAATTAAAATCACCCTAATAAATGTGCAGGATGAGCAAAAATGAAAATGAACCCTTCTCAGCTCTTAAAGAGATCCCCTTACAGCTCCAGATGTGGTGGAACGATTTAGGGAAAGACAATAGAGAAACTGTGGTCAATGTTTTGGGTGGCCTTACCGGACTTTTGAACATCAAGCCATGATTGGAAATGATTGAAGCCTTGATACCTTTTTGGGATCCGACTCGCAATGCGTTTCATTTTTCTGATTTCGAGCTCACACCCACGCTGGAGGAAATTGGGGGTTACGCCGGCCTTAGTGGAAACCTTAGAAGTCTTTACCCTGTGTCACCAAGACCGGTATCTCCACACAAGTTTCTCGACATGTTGAGTATTAGCTGGGACGTTCACTATGGGAGTTTCTCTAAAGGGTATTGCACTTTCTAGTTCTTGTATCAACGCTATGGAAACCCCCAAGGATTCGAAGCACCGAACACCGGTTTGACTCATGCCGAAAATAAAGACAAGTGGGAGGCAAGGCGAGGCTTAGGTTTTATAGTAGCGTTCTTGGGTACTATAATCTGTCCACGAGATGATGGCAATATAGAATTAGGCCTCGTGGGAATGATTGATGTTGCAATAAAGAGAGCTAATGGTACCTTGGTTCCCTTAATCATGTATGAGATTTACCGAGCTTTGACCATTTGTCGGGAAGGGGTAAAGTTCTTCCAAGGCTGCAATTTACTACGACAATTGTGGATACAGGAACATCTCTGCCACTGTGTCGGGTATATGAACCATGGTATGACCGGTTTGAAATGCATCAAATAATTTGAAAGCCTAGTGGTAGGTATTGCCTTTCCTGAGGGTATTGAGGCTTGGTTTGCACTCTTGAGCTCTTTGACTGCCGATAAAATTGAGTGGGCATTCAGATTGCTTCCTGTCACCGAAGCAGTATACATGTCAGCTGAAGTGTGTTATCTTCTCCTTATGGGCATCCGGAGCATCCAGCCATATGCTCCTCACAGGGTGTTGCATTAACTGGGCAGATTTCAAACCATTCCCCACGACGAGGATTTGAGTAGACATGTCGTAGAATTGGGCGCAAAGGCCATATTTTTTGGGAGAAGGAGTTCGCCAAATGTGGAATCAATGCAGATTTCTTGAACCTAAGACCATGGTTCGGGATTTAGCCAGGGTCGAGGTAGAACCCAAGTATGTTATTTGGTTTGGCAAAAGGTTTCAGATTACCGAGAGACATGCTAAGAGATCTCATATTCAACAATTCACTAACGACTCGCAAGAGCAGTGGGCTGGTTAGCAAAAAAAGAAAGCTATATGGCTAAAATAAGCAATTTAGAAAGGCAAATCAGGGACCTTAAGGTTGGCAACAATATCCAGGTGGCCGCCGATGAAGGTGAAAAGAAAAAGCTAACTCAGGAAAATGAAGCCCTCAAAGCACAAATCCAGAAGATGAGAATAGCTGCTAGAAACCCAGAAAGAAGCAGAGTAGATGAAAGGCTTATAAGTAGTATGAGGAAGAAGGCCCTTGAGTCTCATGATGACCTAGAAAAGTATGAGGCCAGTCTAGCGAATGTCCGGGCTTAATTGGCAAAGAATACAGAAGGGTGGGCATGGTTTGTGCAACAAATGAAAAGGAATTATGTAGGGACAATCACCAATCTAAAGAGAAAAGTAACTACCCTTGAGAATGAGGCAGCCAAACAGGTCAAGGACTTTAAAGCTGATAGGGAACATTGTTATGATTTGATGGCTCAGATGGAGGATGAAATACAACAATTGCAAAATCAAAACCATCATGACACTCAGGTGTTAGAAGCCCGAAATTAGCAGGTCGCGCGTTTGCTTCAGGAAAAGGGTAGAATCCGAGAGAGGATCAGAGTCATTGCTGACTACATTGTCGTGAAATGCCAAGCGTGTGAGGACATGGATCGTATTACTTTATTTGCTATGGTGATGACGTTCGTCCATTAGATAATGAGTGATTTAGAGAGGTTGCAAGGGTATCTCGCATATAGGCCTGTGGCGAGATCGAATGATGTCCCACGGTCCCCAAGAGCATTTGAGTCTTTGATGTATTCATGATTTTTATTCGAGTCTGTATTTTGTTTTTGTTGGAGTCTGTTAGTTTGTTTTTAGTCTGTATTTTCATCCGTCTGCTCGAGTCTACCAGTTTCCTTTTTAGAGTCTGTTTGTTTTATGGTGGAATTTTAGTCGTTGTAATCAAAGCATTTTATTTTTATGAAAAATTTGAAAATACCAAAATGTTTTTGTTATTTATTTTTACATTTATCCACCAGAACTATGCTTGGTCTGATTCATGCGGGGTCATGACACGTAGGCAATCTCCATAGGATTCGATCGTAACCAAAGAGGTGATAAAAGGAAAGGAAAAAGAAAAGAAAAAGAGAGAGAAAATAAGAAATGGTGGGAAGGAAACTATGGCAAAACAAGAGAGATAAGTGAGAGAATAAATATCACCGAGAGATCAAGCAAAAAAAGGCAAGAATGAAAAAGAAAAAAAAAGAAGAGAAAAAGGAAGTTGCTAATGGAAATAAGGAAAAGCCGGGATGACGCAAGCAATCGATCAAATGCATAATAGAAACGGTTAACTTCATAGGTGCATTCATTCCCCAAATGTGCGGTTGTCTATCTGTTAAACCCCGATCGCTAACAAGTTTATTGTTGTCATCAAGTAACAGGCAGGTGGTTAGTTTGTGTGGCATTGTGGCAACTCACCAATACAACACCCGGTCCAAAAACAAGTTGCTCATGGCCAACCAGGAACTTGATGCGAGTGTTATCGATCCTTCGAGAGAGGTGGAAGAGTCAGATGTTAGTTTGAAAGAAGAGATGTATAAGCTGAAACAACAGATGGTTGAAATGTATCAGGCATGGGAAAAAGGGCACCTACCACCACTTTACCCTGCCAACCCTGCCTTCATCCCACCGTTGGCTCAGTCTCAGGAACCTCCTGCTACCGATTTGTCCCCAGGTTTTCCCATTTACCAGCACTACCAGAGCATCACCAGCTCCACCACCCAAACCAGTTCCATACCCTCCTCCACCAACCACTCCTGTCTTCGTGGCCCCCCAACCCACTACACTCTATAGATCCTCCAGTGAGCCCTTATTCCAAGCCAATAATAATCAATATTACCCCTCGGAGCCCATTTTCAAAGCTCCAGAACCCTATTCCTACACGCCCCGTTTTGATCTCCCTGTGGAAATTGAGAAACTATCTAAAAATCCCGAACAGGAGGAAATGTTCAGTAAAGTTAAAAGCCTGGAACAGTCATTCAGAGACATGCGAGGATTGGGAGGTCAGGTAAGTATGGCTCACAAAGATCTGTGTCTATTTCCAGATATTCAATTGCCGGTAGGGTTTAAGATGCCCAAATTTGATTTGTATGATGGGCACGGTGATCCATCGCTGAACTTGAGAGGGTTTTATAGCAAAATAAAGGGTTCTGGCAGGAAAGAGGAGTTGCTAATGGCATATTTCAGTCAAAGTCTGAGTGGTTCGGCACTGGAGTGGTACGCTTGGCAGGATCACGGAAGATGATATACATGGGACGATCTAGCACAAGCATTCACTTGTCACTTCCAGTAAAATCTTGAGATTATTCAGGATCGTCTTTCTTTGACAAAGATTGAGAAAAAGCACAATGAAAGCTTCAGGGAGTATGGTTTTCGGTGGAGAGAACAGGCAGCAAGGGTTGACCCTCCAATGAAAGAAAGTGAAATGGTAGATTATTTTCTGCAGGCCTTAGAACCTACCTATTACGGTAATCTGGTATCAGCTATAGGCAAGTCCTTCAATGAAGTGGTGAAGATGGGGGTGTCATAGAAGAGGGAGTTAAGTCAAACAAAATCATGAGCTATTTGGCTATTAAGGCAACCACCTAGGCCATTCAAAGTGGAACTGGGGGAGTAATTGGGAAGAAGAAGAAGAAAGAGGATGTGGCAACAATTGATTCAGGAGCTTGGTTCGGACCCAGTTGCTCACCTCACCACTATAACCATCCTCGACCCCATCACCAAACCTATCCCCATACCCTGTATAATCCACGCCAACATTACTACCTACCACCAGACCTCTATTTTTCTGTCCACCACACCCAAACATACACTCAAACTCCTGCCCACGCACAATGGCATGCGCCAGCACCACAAAATACCTACCCACCCCCACAAAATGCCTACCCACCCCCACGAGCCTACCGAAACCCTCCTAGACTAGATTTTAGGTCCAATAAAGCATTTAAGAATGAGAGGTTGCAGAAGAAGAAAACCTTCACTTCATTGGGAGAGTCCTATACTAGTTTGTTCCACAGGCTAAGACAATTGGATATGCTGAGGCCGATCGAGTCAAAATTGCCAAATCCTCCCCCGAGAAATATTGATTATTCTATAAGTTGTGAATATTGTTTTGGTGCTCTGGGGCATGACCCGGAGAAATGCTGCCATTTGAAAAATGCTATCTAGGAGCTCATTGATATAAATCGGATTGAAGTCGAAGCTCCGGAGGCGCCCAATATCAACCAAAACCTACTGCCAACCCATGAAGAGACAAACATGATTGAGATAGTGCATAAGGTAGGGGAGCCTAAAAAGCATTCGCAGACCATCATGATGATCCGATCGAGTGAGTTAAAGCCGGTTGAAAAATTAACAAGTGAGATATCAGCGATCGAGTTAAATGGGACAAATAGTGAGCCATCTGTGGTAGTCCAGAAGGGGTCCTCAAGTGAGCAGAACAAGAATGGGAAAAAATGGTTGTGCCAGGAGTGGCGAATAAGCCTATCGTAATTGTTGAGGGTGGCCACATAGATCCTGTCATTATGAATCCTGTAACCCAGCTACCGATAGTCAATAGCAAGGCTATCTCGTGGAAAATGCTAGGGCAACTTACACGAGGGCAATGCCGACCATATTCCATGATATGATACACAAGGAGATCGAGGTTTATGTGGATAATGTGATCATAAAATCTAGAAAGCAGTCTGACCATGTCAGAGATTTGAGAAAGTTCTTCCAAAGGCTTCGCAGGTACAATCTTAAGCTCAATCCTGCAAATTGCGCATTTGGTGTGCCATTTGGAAAACTGTTGGGATTCATAGTCAGCCGTTGAGGTATTGAGTTGGACCCATCAAAGATAAAAGCTATCCAAGAATTCCCAAACCCAAGGAACAAGACTGATGTGATGAGTCTACTGGGGAGGTTGAACTATATCAACAGGTTTATTGCTCAGCTTATGACAACTTGTGAACCTATCTTCAAGCTGTTGAAGAAAGATGTTGCGGTCAAGTGGAGAGATGAGTGTCAAGAAGCATTTGATAAGATAAAGGGGTACTTTTCAAACCCACCTGTGTTGGTCCTACCAGAACCAAGGAGACCTTTGATTCTGTACTTGACGGTCTTGGACAATTCATTTGGTTGTGTATTGGGTTCGCATGACATCGCCGCCTGGAAGGAGCAATCCAACTATTATCTCAGCAAGAAGTTCACATCTTATGAGGTTAAGTACACTCACCTTGAGAGGACATGTTGCGCCCTAACTTGGGTGGCACATAAGTTGAAACATTATTTGTCATCTTACACTATTTACCTCATCTCTCGTTTGGATCTGTTAAAGTATATCTTTCAGAAGCCTATGCCCACAGGGAGGCTCACAAAGTGGTAGATCTTGCTCATAGAATTTGATATTGTCTATGTGACTCGAACTGCGATGAAAGCCCAGGCATTGACCGACCTTTTGGCCAAGAATCTACTGGATAAAGAATATGAGCCTTTGAAGACTTACTTGCCTGATGAAGAGGTAATGAACATTGATGAGTTGGAGCAAGTTGAAGATCTAGGTTGGAAACTTTTCTTTGATGGAGCTGCTAACATGAAAGGTGTTGGGATAGGAGCTGTACTTATTTCGGAAACAGGGCATCACTACCCCGTTACGACTCAACTTCATTTATACTGTACTAACAACACGGCTAAGTACGAGGCGTGCATTTTAGGTTTAAGGTTAGCTGCAGACATGGGTATCCAGGAAGTCTTGGTATTGGGAGACTCGGACCTTCTGGTGCATCAGATTCAAGGGGAATGGGAAACACGGGATTTAAAACTCATACCGTACCGGCAATGTTTGTATGATCTTTGTCAACGGTTTCAATCAGTAGAGTTCAGGCATATTCCAAGGATCCATAATGAGGTTGCCGATGCTTTGGCTACTCTGGCATCAATGTTACATTACCCAGATAAGTCTTATGTTGACCCTTTGCATATTCAGGCCCGCGATCAGTATGCTTACTGTAACATGGTGGAAGAAGAACTTGATGGTGAGCCGCGGTTCCACTATATCAGGGAGTATATGTACCCAGTACAAGCCACAAGTGATCAAAAGAGAACGATTCGACGGTTGGCAAGTGAAGTTTTCTTCAGTGGAGGAATTTTGTACAAAAGAACCTCAGATCTTGGATTGTTGAGATGCATAGATACTAGACATACCACAACTATCATGACCGAAGTACATTCTAGGGTTTGTGGACCGCATATGAGTAGGTACGTGCTGGCAAAGGAGATTCTCCGAGTAGGTTATTATTAGCTCACTTTAAAGCGAGATTGTATCAGTTTTGTGCGCAAGTATCATCAATGTCAAGTGCATGGAGATTTGATTCATTCTCCGCCATCTGAATTGCACACAATATCTGCACCATGATCTTTTGTTGCGTGGGGCATGGATGCTATTGGACCAATTTACCCAACGACATCCAATGGGCATAGGTTTATTCTGGTGGCCATCGATTATTTCACCATGTGGATTGAGGCTAAAACTTTCTAGTCTGTGACCAAGAAAGCGGTGGTCGATTTTGTGCACTCAAATATCATTCGTCTATTTGGGGTCCCAAAGGTGATTATTACAGACAATGATGCTAATCTCAATAGTCATCTGATGAAAGAGGTATGTCAGCAATTGAAGATTGCGCATCACAATTCCACCCCATACCGCCCCAAAGCGAATGGAGCAGTCGAAGCAGCCAACAAGAACATAAAGAAGATACTTCAAAAAATGATGGAAGGGTCCAGGCAATGGCATGAAAAGCTGCACTTCGCATTGTTGGGTTATCGCACTACTGTTCGCACCTCAATGGGGGCAACTCCTTATTTATTGGTATATGGCACTGAGGTAGTGATACCCGTGGAAGTTGAAATCTCATCCCTTCGAATTGTCACGGAAGCTGAAATTGATGATGATGAGTGGGTCAAAACCCGCTTGGAGCAATTGAGTTTGATCGATGAGAAAAGATTGGCAGTAGTGTGTCATGGTCAGTTGTATCAACAGAGAATGGCAAGAGCATATAACAAGAAGGTGCATCCATGGAAGTTTGAAGTGGGTCAACAAGTATTGAAACATATCCTTCCACATTAGGTTGAAGCAAAAGGCAAGTTCGCCCCAAATTGGCAGGGGCCATTCGTCGTAACGAGGGTTTTGTCCAATGGTGCTTTGTATTTAAAATATATAGAAGGAAAATGTATAGATATGGCTATAAATTCTGATGCAGTCAAAAGATATTATGTATTATTTCTTTGGTTAAATTGTATTTGTTAGTACTTGGCATGTTTTGAATATTGGAATGACGAAGGCATTTTGTTCTGCTATCTAAACATTTTATCCTTTGTTACCCCTTTTGAGCGTTATTTATTTCCTTTCATACCCCTCTTTTGGAATCAGTAGCAAATATAAAAAATGCAAGTATGAAAGATAAGTAAAGTAAAAAAGAAAAAAAAGAAGAAAAAAGGAGAGAAAAAAAAAAGAAACAACAAAGAAACAAAAAGAGAAAAGGGAAGAAAAAGAGAGAAAGAAAAGAAAGAGAAAAGAGAAAATCACAACAACAAAGCATTTCCTATGTCATGGACTATGTTCGAATTGATTCCTTTAAGGATACATAGGCAGCCTCATAGTTCGGTCCGATCAAAATTAAAATCCAAAAGTCCCCAAGAAAAGAAACTGTGGTAGAAGTTGTGGTTGTTGTAAGAAATCTGATTCTAAAAGTTGTAATTATGAACCGATTTGAATTGGTTTGAGCCTTTGATACCCCTTCTTTCTAACCCTATCCAAGAGCCCACATTACGGTCCAAAGAAAGACCTTCCGATCTGTCTTCGAGAGATGCCAAGTCGAGCAAGTAGATGTTATTCATATCAGAGGCAACACTCCGATCCAAACAAGGAAATGAAAAATGAGAGAGTCTTATTTGTGAAAACCCTCGCGGGCACCGTAAGGTGATTGAAAGCTGAAAGAAATAAAAAATGAGAGAGTCTTATTGGTAAAAACCTTCACGTGCACCTTAAGGCAAAAGTGAGTTAAGAGATGAACAAATAAGAGAGGTTTGTTGGTGAAAACCTTTCAGGGCACCGCAGGCCGAACAAGGTCAAGGATTTGGTAAAGAAATTGGGTTTTTGAAGATATCGGGGCATAAAGTACGACAACTAAAAGTTGATTGGTTGGACATACTGGCCGATTAAGTCTCTTTTCTTTTTCTTTTCTAGCAAGTCATCCAGTTTTGGATTTTTCTTATCCTTAACTCTCAAAATCATTATATTTCATTTCTTTTGGGTTTTATTTCTCTAAGATGTTTCAATGTCAGTTCGGTTAAGCAAATAAGAAGGGGTTTCAAAGCTCACTACCAACTTCCAAAATTGCACAAGCACAAGGCGGTCAATGCATTGCTAAAGATAGTATGATGTGAAATGGGATATAAAAGGTCAGTGAAAGTTCCATTGATTAAATGGTTTAGTAATTTCATGGGAGATGCAAAGGTTCAAACAGATGGATCAGAGATGTAAAACGATAGGTTGGGTATAGAACACTCGGGTCATCCAAGGCCATGTGGTTGAAAGTCAGGCAGAAAGTCAAACGGTTCTTGGCCAGTTCAGGGAAACCAGTCAAAGCAGAACACAGCAGCAGAGAGGCTACCTTCAGTAAGAATGCCACAAACTAACCACCATATTTTAAACTAACAATAATTTTCTTTTATTGAAACAGGGGCAGAAAATTTTGTTTGTTTCAGAGAAACCCTCCGTAGGGGAAGGAAGCACCAGGCAGGTTTGACAGTAAATTCTTAGGACCCGCCTAGATAATGGGATTTAATTTGAAGTTCTCAGGACCCCCTTAGAAAATGGGACCTAGTTTAAAATTCAAAACAACCATGAGTAGCAAAATCTAGCATAAATGTACCCTAAAGGAATATAAGTTGGCTTCAAAGATTTCATGCTTGAGATAGGATTCAATTAGGAGTTTTCAGGACCGTCCTAGATAATGGGATGTAGTTTTAAGGCCTTATTAGATAACAAGATTTAGCAGAAGTCATACCTTTAGAAGATATAATTTAGATTAACGAGGAGTTTTTAGGACCTTCTGGATAACAGGATCTAGCTTTCAAAGTTTTAGCGAAATTTGGTAACATGATTCAGTTAACACTCACAGATGTGCCCAGCTACCAAACTGGGGCAGAAAATTTTCTTTGTTTTGTCTATTTTTGTTGAAATCACGTGCTCACCTGGAGAATCAGGGAATACAGTTTAAGTTTTTGGCAATCAGGCGCCCACCTGGAAAACAAGGGAATATAGTTTAAGTTTTTGGCAATCAGGGGCCCACCTGGAGAATAAGGGAATACAGTTCAAGTTTTTGGCGATCAGGCACCCACCTGGAGAACAAGGGAATACAACTCAAGTTTTTGCAATCAGGCGCCCGCCTGGAGAATAAGGGAATACAGTTCTAGTTTTTGGCAATCAGGTGCCCACCTGGAGAACAAGGGAATACAGTTCCAGTTTTTGGCAATCAGGCGCCCACGTGGAGAACAAGGGAATACAGTTAAAGTTTTTGGCAATCAGGTGCCCACCTGGAGAACAAGGGAATACAGTTCAAGTTTTGGCAATCAGGCGCCCACCTGGAGAACAAGGGAATACAGTTCAAGTTTTGGTAATCAGGCGCCCACCTGGAGAACAAGGGAATACAGTTTAAGTTTTGGTAGTCAAGGCGCCCACCTGGAGAATAAGAGAATACAATTCATGTTTCGGCAATCAGGTGCCCACCTAGAAAACAAAGGAATACAGTTCAAATTTTGGTAATCAGGCGCCCACATGGAGAACAAGGGAATACAGTTCAAGTTTTGGTAATTATGCGCCCACCTAGAGAACAAGGGAATACAGTTCACATTTTGGTAATCCATCACCCACCTGGAGAAGAAGGGAATACAGTTCAAGTTTTGGTAATCAGGCGCCCATCTGGAGAATAAGGGAATACAATTTAAGTTTTGGCAATCAGGCACCCACCTGGAGAACAAGGGAATGCATTTCATGTTTTAGGTAATTAGGCGCCCACCTGGAGAATAAGGGAATACAGTTCAAGTTTTTGGAAATCGGGCGCCTACCTGGACAACAAGGGAATACAATTCAATTTTGGTAATCTGGCGCCTACCTGTAAAACAAGGGAATACAATTCAAGTTTTGGAAATCAGGCGCCCACCTGGAGAATAAGGGTATACAGTTCAAGTTTTTGTGGCAATCAGGCGCCCGCCTGGAGAACAAGGGAATACAGTTCAAGTTTTTGGCAATCAGGCACCCACATTGAGAACAAGGGAACACATTTCAAGTTTTTGGCAATAATGCACCCACTTGGAGAACAAGGAAATACAATTTAAGTTTTTGGTGAAGAACAAGGGAATACAGTTTGCGTCTTTGTCAATCAGGCGCCCATCGGAGAACAAGGGAATACAGTTCAAGTTTTTGGCAATCAGGCACCCACCCGAAGAAAAGGGAAGACATCTCAAAATTACAATTCAAGCCGGCAACAAAGGAACTTCACCTGGAAAATACAAGTCAACAAGGCAACAAGAAATTGCAAGATCAAGTTTGAGGACATGGATAGGATTTTTGTAATGCATAGATCATAGTTTAGTCTTGATTCTTTTATTTTGTCATGGTGTAATAAGGAGTTCAGTAAGCAGTAGCAACAACAATAGTGAAATCACAGCTTCATGGTAATCCCATCTACCGAAACTTCCCGAACTACACTAACCTGATTCCTTTATATCCAAGGATATGTAGGCAACCTCGGAAGCAAGGTGCAGTGAATTCATTCAAAAATGCTCCCCACGGAGTATTCAAACGGGCAAAAATCGCTCGTATTCGCTCATTTTATCTTTGCACGAAAAGTCTTCGTGTTTCCGAGCAAAGAGGGGCAGCTGTGAGCACCTGATTTTTGCCCTATATGAATTACTCCCATAGATTCAAGAAAAAAAACAAATTTCTCCTAGTATTTGAAATTTTGTAGATTTTGTGGCATTTTGTGTCGACTGTTTGCATTTGTCTGTGCACGTTTATTTTATTTAATTAATAAAAAATACAAAAATATGTTGCATTTACATTTAGGATTTAATTCTATATTTTAGGATTAATTAGCAAATTAGTTGTTTTATAAAGAAGGGGAAAATCACTAAAATAACTTATTTTGCACCTTTAAATTTTAGTTTTTGATTTTTGAAAGTCATTCTTTTAATTTAATTTTTAATTATTTGTGATAATTATTATTTAGAATTAATTAATATTTTTTATAGGCTAATTTGGTTTTATGATTTAATTTAGGATTTTATTTTAATTTTTAAAAAAGGAAAAAGGGGAATTAAAAAGAGAAATAAGAAGAAAAGAAAAGGAGTGAGAAGGAGATCTGCTTTGGGCCAAAATTCCCCATGCCCAAATAATTTTTCCCATGCCCGTTTAGTTCGGCCCAAAACCCGTTACAATACCCATTCCAAGACTCAGCCTAACCAAACGACGTAGTACTGGAGTAGGCTGTGTCGTTTTGAGTTTCATAGGCTTTGATCAATCCTGGACATTCATATTGTTCCATCTTGCGGCTCAAAACACCTCTCTAATATTGTTTAAAATTGTCTGAATACCTCAGAGACCAGTTCAGTTCACCTACTTCATCTCCTCCATCTTAGAACCCTAACGTCGCCTAGAATTCCCCACCTCAGACCCGGTGATGCCGTTACCAAACAACCCCAAATCGATACCCCAGAACCCGCTCACTCTCCTCGTTCTAAATCCCCACTCCATTCCCCTTAAATCTTGCCAAAGCGTCTCGAATCTTGAATCTGAAGTTCGAGTCCTAGAAGCCAAATCCCAAACCTGGGCATGCAGGGTTATTTCTCTATTTCTCTTGAGTTTTTTTGGGCTGGTTTTGTCTCGTAATAACGTTTTTTTTTTGTTCTTGACAAAGAACAAACGGTTGACGTTATTTGGGGATGAAATCGAAGGGTCGAGTCCCTGGTTCGATCTTTGGTCGGTAAGTTCTTCTTTTTTTCTTTGTTCATGTTTGTTGTTATTTTAATTTTCGTTCCTCCTCATCTATCCTTCTTGTTCTTCCTCTGGTCAATTCAACCAATGTTTGACCAAATTTTCTGATTGAAGGATAAGTTATGTGCTTTTATTCCTCGTTAGCTTTATTTTCCAAATCCATTTTTCTAATTTTTTTTTGTTTGTTAAGCATGGCTAAATTTCTGCTTTGTTACTCGGTTTAATCACCTAGTTTAATTAAATTAGGTCGCTTTTATAACTTAGTTAATTTCTTGCATATTTGTGTTAATTAATTAGTAGCTTAGTTTAGATTTTTGATTATGGAAGTCGTTTCAGTGTTTTTTTCATGCTGTTTTTCCAGATGCTTATAGAATTTAGCTAGGTCAGTTTATTGTTTGGGCTTTAGGTTGTTTTTGGCCATTTTGCAAAGTGCATCCCGTTCAATTCGGGTTAACTCATTGGGTTAAATTGACCCATTTAGAATTCTGAAGTAATTTTCAGGGGTTTGAAGGGTAATTTGGAAAATTAGCTTAGGGAATCTAGGTGTAACTGAATAGGAAACTTCTAGAAAGCTAGGTATTGGGACTAATGTGGAAATCTATTTTTTAAACTAAGGTCTCCTAGGCTAAAACGAAAATTTCAGAAGGTGCAATGTGCAAAACTGATTTCCTTTAGGCTGCCCTAGTAGCTTGCCTATAAAGGCATCATAACTTGACATTCAAGTCAGAAAAATAGGGATAAAAATTTAGAAAAAAAAACGGCTGCTTCTTTGAAGATATTCTGAAATAACTTATCATTCATGGAGTTTTTTGAGAAACTACTAAAAAATTTTCTTGGGTTTTGGTTATTCTAATCCAAATAGTTCAATTGAAATCACTGAAACTTTGATAGTTTTGCATTCTGGGCTGAAAATGAGTTGAATTCTGGATATTTTAAAGCTGGGTTGGGTTTACTTTTTGGAAAACACTGTTTAATTGCTGGGTTGAGCTGATTTCTGTTGCTATTTCTCCTGCTGAGTTATTGCTCCTACTGTTTATTATTGTTGATGTTTCTTCTGGATCTCCAGTTTGGTTTCTGATTCTGTTTATCTATATTCAGATATGTACTGACCCCTGAGTAGCATGAGAAAATGCAAAGATGAAAGTCAAGTAACCAAGCTTGAAGAGAAATGATAATTGATATGTTTTTCTTTGTCAAATAACTGCTAGAGTTCATTACAATTTCTTCATGTGTTCTTTAGTTTAGTTCACCATGTATAGTCATTCATGTCATTAATGTTATATTTCATTTTAAGGTTGGCATTTGGTGTTAATTTGAATGTCGTTTGGGCCTAAGAATGGCCTAAAGTCTATGATGATATGTGTAAGTGGAGAATTATTATTTCTTTAGTCTGATTTGGTCAAGCTTTGCTGAACCTTGGATATGTGTTTCTTAGTCGTATATGTGTGCTCATCATACTAACCTCCATGCATTTCCCTTTATTCCAATCTAATATACTATGTTTTTCCTTCCATTAGTTCCTCATATGTCAGGTTGCTCCTTCATGGTTTGCATAACAACTCAGTCATCCTTAGATTAGCTTAACTCTTTACTCTTTGTTGTTTTCTTGCTTAAAAGATTGATTCTGTTTAGATGTGGAAAGGAGGGTAGTTGAGTAAAATTTAGATTCATGTACTTAATAATCTCGTGAGGTTTTGTTAGTTGTTGAAATGAGGTGTGATAAAGTGTGGCATCTCAAGTAATTACCATTAATTGAACCAACTAGAATATTAATTTGAATGAGATAAGTCAAATATCCAGGCGCCCTTTTGTGATGAGCTGCAGGGACTCAACCTCGAGTCTTATGGTGGCCTGCTGTTATTTTGGAAGATTTGTTCTACCTCGAGTTTGGCTTTCTGAATTCAAATTGGAACGAAGGGGAGAGGACACAAGAAAAATGGTCTATCAGTTTTGGCCCAGCGTGGCCCAGTTTTCATTTTCCCATTCTGTATTATTGATTTAGGCTTCCTTTGGGTCAGCTTCCCCACGTAATTATCATAGTTAGTTCTGCACTTTTAAATGAATCATGCCGCAGTTCTAGGCTCATTTGATGTTAAAAACACATGATTTTATTCTCGTCAATCCATTAGTTGCTAAAGGTACTTAATTTCAGGCTTAAAATAGGAAACCTTTAGTCCTTATTAATCAACTAGTAGTCGTATCCGTGCGATGCGCGGTCAATATTAAAAAATATTAATTAAATTAAATTATGATCAGGCTTGTTTGATCCTATTAGATTGTATTGGAATACCCAATTATGAGATTTCTATTAAATCAAAGGTACTTATATAGTTAGTGAATAACTTTTTTGTTTTATATTTCTTTATTATATTAACCAATGTTTATTATTGCTTTCTGTTTGTAATATATGAGAAAGATTTATAATTTATTACTGTTGAAATATTTTTTTATTTTAAATTTTATTATGTCGTCCTTAATAATATTATCTAAATTTTAATGAATAAAATCTCTGTCAGACTCACAGGACTTATACATGGAGCGCATTGAATAACTTTTTCGTTATATATTTTTTTATTACATCATCTAATATTTAATATTATTATATTGTTAATAGAAATTTTTATTAGCATATTACTTTATTTAATATTTTCTCTGAAAGTTTTTTTATTTCTTTATTTTTGTTTTATTATTTTAAAATAATTTTAAAACTCCAACTTGAAACTACTCCCCAATTTGAATTGGTAATTTATTATTTTTTTAATTTCATTTTTTATTTTAACTCCAACTTGAAACTATTTCCCGATTTGAATGGGTAGTTTTTCTTCTCTTTCTTTCATTTTTATAGCTAATTTGTTTTCTTGCTTTTTTTATTTTAAGATAATTTATAAACTTCAACTTGAAACTACTCCCACCCAATTTGAATGGGTAGTTATTATTTTATATATCTATTTTTCATTTTTTTAATTACATTTAATTATAAGATATCTATATTTATTAATTCAAATAAAGTATGTATGTGTATAAAGGACCATATATATATAACTATCTTGTTATTTCCTGATTTGAATGGGTAGTTTTTCTTCTCTTTCTTTCATTTTTATAGCTAATTTGTTTTCTTGCTTTTTTTATTTTAAGATAATTTATAAACTTCAACTTGAAACTACTCCCACCCAATTTGAATGGGTAGTTATTATTTTATATATCTATTT